>APFE031591323.1:4264-41962 GCA_000404065.3 Pinus taeda
TTTGGATTTTATTTTTCTTTAATGTGTGATGATGAAAGTGAAGTGTGAAGTGTGTGGAGTGTAAATGGTGATGATTTATAAACTTGAAAAATGCTCAAAAGAAAGTTTTACAGTAACTGAAATGAAATCAATTCTTAAGAGAAAACAAAATGCATCAAAAAGCAAACTAATGGCAATGGCCCAGTATCCTTGCTACTGAAAATGAAAAGAAAGAAAAAACTTGGAAAACAACTCAAACTTAAAGCAAGGCAACTAATTCACATTACTTTAACTTTTCAGATCCTTTGCCCTTTGGCTCAATCTACCTGATGGGAAGTAATCATAAACAAGTTAAGTAACATGATATTTAACTGTTCAAGAAAGTAAATTGCATAAAAGAAACTAATCACACTACTTGAATTCTTCAAATCCTTTACCCCTCAGCACAATCTACCTTGGGGAAGTAATCATGAACATACCAAGTAATATGATAACTAAATGTAAATTGCAAAAAAGAAATTAATCACATTACTTAAATTCTCTTAGTCATTTACCATTCAGCTCAATCTACTTTATGGAAAGAAACCATGAGTAAGTAATATGACAACTAAATCACACTATAGTTAGTAATATTCTGATCTCCTGCTGATATAGTCAGTTGACCACAGAAAGAAATCATAAATTGTTAAGCAGTATGATATCTAACTAGCAGAAAAAGAAATAAACAAATAACAACTTGAAAAGGACAATGCTGAATGTAAACTTCGGAAAATAAAGGTTAGCAGGAAGGACAAGATGATCTCATATGCCAAAAGTTATTAAAAAAATGAAGAATTGCCCGGGCTGCCTAAGAGAACCTGCAAAAAGCACTGATCAGTTTACAGCTCTAAGAAAACAAAAGTAAAGATATGAACAGCAGAAACATAAAACATATTATGTACAGACTAATGATAAAACAAAAGCATAATGAAACTAAACAAACACTTTACAAGGCTTCAGCGTGCAGGGGCCCTTTGCCACTTCAGCCAATCAAATAATCACACGGCTATCTTCAGAAAAGTCTTCTCATGTATTTAAATCAATAACATATAAAACAATGGGGTGATAAGATAACCAGTAGCGCGGAAATTACATAAACAATTCAGAGTTTACATGTATCAAAAGTCTCTCTACAACGTTCAACAACGCGTTATTTATAATGCAAAATACTACAACTAACTAAACAACTACTGCGCTATTAACTGCTTTGCCATAGACAAGTAGATCTCTTCGGCCGAGATCTAGTGTAACTGTCGTTATGCTTCTTAAATCTTCGGAGTGATTGGCTGTTAGATTCACTGTTCAAGAACGATCTCCAGGTGCGCTGGTGCCTTCGTGAGCCGAGAACTAGGCCACGTATCATTCACGTGCCCAAAACAGTGACGTGCCACCGCTGAACTCTTCGGTTGGCCTCGTCTTTGACTTTAGTTTACCACGGCCTCTAATGGATGATTTGGCCGGTTCGAAGGGACACGATCCATGTACATGCCATCTGGAGCTTTCCCATGTAGCCCGTTCCTTCAGAGGACACTTGGAGCACAACTTTTAACAAAATAGCTACGGAATCCTGTGCTGGCTGCGGAAACCTGTGCTGGCTGCGGAAACTAACAAGTTTCCGTAGCTCCATGAACAAAAAACTAAACCAAACAACAGACATCAGTATAGTCAGAAAACCATATAAACAGTCCTTTTTAGACTATAATGCAATGATTTAACCACTGGATGAGTGAAGTGAGTGGAGAATGAGGGTTAAGAGGGTGTGTAGGAAGGTGCAAGGTTGAGGCTCAACATCTTGCTCACTAATTTCTTCTATTAGGGTCCCTTCTACCCATTCATCCTGATTTGTAAACTGTTCAATTTCTAGGATCCTATGATGTATATAAACTGACAGCCTGTTTCTTGTCCTTCTGTCATATATGAAACTATTTGGGTCATATGACACCCACCAAAAACTCTTCTTCAATCTAAGGTGGTCTTCTAAAATCTTTTCAGCTTCTTGCCATGCATCCCTAGAATTGATGAAAAAAGGGCTTAGCTGGTTCTTTATTCTTAACTGAGCCTTCTTCTTGGCAGCACAAAAATGGACTAAGTCTGCATTTATGATCTGTCTAAAATACTCTAGTGCAAACAATCTCATGGGCACATATTTAGGCAACTTGAAAGGGCAAAGTTCACACCCATACATTCTGATTTGTATGTGATTTTGGTACAGGTAACAGTCACCTATCCTATACTGCTTGGAGAGTTGGAGAATCTTCTTCATGTCACCAATGATTCTAGGAGGGGGAACTCCTATCAACAGAGTGGATGCTGGATGTACAAATAAGTCAATGAATTCATTATAGGTATAAGGAGACTCATAGGTATTATGGAAGATTGAGCTCCAAAAGATCACAGACCTTCGATTTCCCTTTGAGTCCAATTTCCTGATGGGGAAAGGAAAGCTATCTAGATGATGATATAACAAAACATGGTATATAAAAGATGTGTATTTGAAAACTCCTTCCCTATCCAAATTCATGAATTGATCATGGATTTTGTTGGCAATGAAAGTGGCATAATCATACCTGACAGCAGGGGGCCGTCCTGGAGTAAACATTGACAATAGAACTAGGGTGATATCATCAACAAATTTACTAGAATTAAATCCCATGATCAGGGATATCATGTCAATAATAAGTTTTCTAGTTTCAGTGAAACGGGTTTGCAGATAGGGAGGTGGGCCTTGAGGCTGGTACTTTGGTTTCATGAACATCTAAGAAATACGGGTTATCTCTGATTTGGGAAATTGAGAAGCTTTTTCAAGTAGATACCCCATGGAAAGAGGAGCAAGGGGCTGAGTGGAGTGGAACTGTATCATTTCATTAATGGACTTAGCAGTTATGGGAAGAAGAACAGTTTGGGATGGGGACATAACTACTCTATGGATAGGGTCATAGTTGGCACAACATTGATGAATGATATTTGGGAAAACATGGATTGAGGGGAGGAAATACATGGGAAGATTAGATTCCCACAGTCCAAAAATGTCAGATTTGTTTAGATAGCCATCTCTGACTTGGCAGAAGGCCTAAAGATGGTTCCTATCACCAGATAAATCCTTTATTTGAAAATCTCTGTAAGCCAGGGGTAGATAATCTAAATCTTTATGAGGTGCGTTCATGGGCGCGACATTTAGGGCTATGGGAGTTTCCATATTTGGTTCTTGTGTATTCAAACTGGAATTTGGGCTTCCTGTGGGAAAAATGGACTAAACAACAATTTTGGGGTCTTTTATGGTAATTACAGACTGTCTTTAACTTGAATTTTGACTTTCTTAGATAGAATTTTCAGTAAAAGCCGAAATTACAGGTTTGTAGAGTAAATTGGGTAAATATCTGGATTAAGGAGGTAAACTGTGTAATTGCTGGTTGAATGATGGGTTGCAGAGTGCAATGCTGGAGTTTCTTGGCCGGGTGGTGGGTTGAATGCTCGAACAATCGACATGATGATATTTTGCATGGGAGCACAGTTTACAGAGAATAATAGTGAAAATGACATTTAGTTAGTTTTATTTCACAAAACTAGGGCTGGCGGGACTTTTTGGCTTTATCGGGTGGATGACGTAAGCTGGATGTGACGTCTTGTCGTTATGTGGAGGGTGGTAAGTGCTTTGTATCGCACCGCTTTTGACGCTATGCAGTTTTGGGTCGGGGGCGAGCGAGCATATTGGTAGCGCGACGCGTGGCGGAGGTACGACAGAAAACTGCCTAGTGATCATGAGTTAAAGTGCGGTCACCAGGGGGGTTGTGATATCGTTCTCAGTCGTCGGATGAAAGTGAATTGATTGGATGGTGGACGAGCGTGGGACATGGCGGGGATTTAATGCAGCGCGCCCAACATAATAAACAAAGTTTTAATTGTATCGGGGGCATTTTGATTGGTCGGGGGATGGTTATTAATTAACCCAAATGGTTAATTAATCTCGTATTTTGGTGAAGTGAGGAAGGTTATTAATAAATTCCAGATAAATTTATTAATCCATGTTTAATAACATTTAAGGTTATATTTAACCAGGGCAGGGATACATAATATTTTGGGGATTTATATGTAATTACGTAATACGCGAAGGGTTAAAATTTATTTGGGAGTTATATAATAAATATGTTAAAGTTAATATGAAATAAGATGATAAGCGCCAAGTTAAAATGTTAGGAATTTACATTTAAAACTTAGGCTAAAGGGGTTTTCAAGTGATATTATGTATTTCCTAAGTAAAATAGGTTTTTCACTTCGACAAACTTTATGAAATGAAATGAATGATGGATGGATGATTTGTAAGTACATAGGATTTTAGATCATTGGGCCGAGGGTCCGATCCCTCCAAAAGTCAGAGAAATTCTCTGAGCCCCTTTGATTTTCAAAGACCTTAATACTTAGGGGAATTAGTAAAATATTTAGGGAAAAAATGTGAATGGAAGTTAGTTATTTGACCTTGTCTTGCTTGAACTGCATCAAGTGTAATGTTTGCCTTGCACTTGTGATAAAAGTAAAGATTAACACATTTAGAAGCATTTTTCATCACAAGTATCATTCTGCAACATCATCTACCTACCCTACCTACTTTAGCCTAACATTTTTTCTTCTTTATTTGGGTGCACCTAGACTGGCAAACCCTTATCAATTTTCTTTTCTTTTACATGGCAAGCCTACCTAAGTCTGCACTTATTACATCCAAGGGCTCAAGTTAAACTATTGAGCTCCTTTTATTCACTCTACCTATCTATTTATCTGCCAAGATTACACTGTTTGGCCAAATATTTATTCTCTATCTCTAAAATAGGAAATTGAAAGATGAATGAGCCAAGTTTAAAGAATTTGACTCTTCATGAATTGTGGCATAAGTTAACAAGTTGTACACAATTGTTTATTTCATAAGAGTAAAAAGTAGTGGCATTTAAACTTGCACACTTTCCTTCGTCTTTCTTTTAGTGGGTTTCATTTTCTTTCACTTTTTTGACCATCTTATTATTTTTACCCTTTGATTTCTTTTTTAGGGTATACCCTCTTTAAATTTTTTAAATTTTTTGATTTTTTGACAATATGGAAAACCTTTGCAACAAGGAAAGGTATGAACATATTACAGAGCTCATCAAGTCAATCATGAAATATGACACCTATTAGTATAGGAGCATAACACATCACATCCAAATACCCTTAGATGTGAAAGAGAGGGTTTTTTACCAGTCCATACCTCTTGTGCAGTCTTATCCTCCAACGCTGATGGAGGTGACCTGTTGACCAGGTAACATGTAGTATCCATCGCCACTGCCCAGAATTCCTATCCTAACCCGACACCAGTAAGCATGCTTCTTGCCCTTTCCATCAATTTCTTGTTCATTCTTTCTTCAACTCCATTTTGCTGAGGTGTATATGGAGTAGTCTTCTATCATGCTATACCACTTCTTACAGAATTCTTCAAATTCCTTGCTGCAAAACTCTCCACCATTATCTGTCCTCAGCACCTTTATCTTCTTTTCTGTCTGATTTTCCACGAAAGCCTTAAATTCTTTAAACCTGTCAAAGGCTTTAGATTTCTTCTTAAGGAAATATATCCATGTATTCCTTGAGAAGTCATCTATAAATGATACATAGTACACAAACTGACCCAGTGATGGAACCTTCACAGGTCCAAACACATCACTGTGCATAAGTTCTAATATCTGTTTCACCCTCTTACCACCAGAGGGGAAACTCACACAATTCTGCTTCCCATATACACAATTTTCATAGAAATCAAAATCTAGAGAGCTATTTCTCTACCTTCTACCACACCTTTATCATGAAGTATTCGAAGGCCCTTCTCTCCAATATGTCCAAGCCTTTGATTCCATAGCATGGTCTTCTCTCCAGAGACCACTAGATTGTTTTCTCCACTTTCAAGAACCATAAAACTGTTGCACCCATCAATAATAGTGCTACCTTGCAGCTTGTACAGAGTTCCAATTTGAACTCCCCTCATCAATATTAATGTTCCCCGAACCATTTTGCAGGTATCCTTCTTGAACACTATTTTTACACCTGCATCATCCATCTTGCTTACATAAATCAGATTTCTGGTCAATGCAGAAATATGAAGAACACCCGGAAGTGTTCTAACCCTACCACCTTGCAACTTCAACTTTACTTTTCCATGATCAATGATTCTAGCCTTTCTATCATCCCCTAAGAAGACATCACCACCATCATATTTCTCATATTCACAGAACCACTCTCTATGGGGAGTGAAGTGAAAGGATGCACCTAAGTCATTCAACCATGCCTCATGATCTACATGTGTACTTGAAGAAGCCAAGTACACATCCCCACCTTCATATGAGGTGGTTTTTGCCTCTGTAGAAGGAGCATCATCAGATCCCTTTCCTTTATCAAGAGCTTTAGATTTACAGTCCCTTTTGTAGTGCCCTTCCTTTCTACATTTCCAGCACACCACCTTTACAGGTTTTGCTGGAGATTTAGATCTCCTATTCGATGACTTATTTTTATTTCTGTTCTGGGACCTTCCTTTTACAGACAAGGCATCACCATTTTGGCTCTCCATATTTTTCCGCCTCATCTCCTTCGTCAGCAAGGATGAGACTATTTCATCAAACTGTAAGGCAATTGTATTGCTACCTATTGCAATAACTAGACTATCCCACGAATCTAGTAGAGAACACAACAAACTGATGCACTTATCTTCATCTGAAATTTTAATTTCAATAGATGCTAACTGACTTACCACAGTATTAAATGCATTCAGATGCTCTGTCATCGAGTCTCCATCTTTCATCCTCAGGTTATACATCTTTTTCCATAGGAACAATTTATTCACTAGAGACTTAGATTGGTACAAAGTCCCTCACTTGTCCCACAATGCCTTTGCTGTAGCTTCCCCTGATACATTCAGCAATACTGAATTTGAGACACACAATCGTATTGTGCTCTTTGCCTTTCGATCCAACTTCTTCCATTCTTCATCAAACACTCCCGTTTGTTTAGTACTCGGATCTATCGCAATCCACTGATATTTATCCACCAATAGATCCTCCATCTTGAGTTTCCACAACTCACAACTCAGACTATTAAATTTCTCGATCTCTATCTTTCCACTGCTTTCCATCTTCTTTCACCACCATAATCGATCTTGCAGATCTCCCACTGAACAGGGTCTACCATAGGCTCGAGCGACACCCCTCAGCAACAAAGGCGCCCCTTGAAGCCAAAACAACTCTGATACCAAATGTAGGTTTTAACCCTGTACATCAATTACTTGCATACGAATTCTAAAACATAGAAAATAAACAATGCAAGAGCATAACACATGAAACACATATACACAGAGATTTCCCCTGGATCCCAAAATCGGGACTACCAGCTTGATTTTTCATTATGTTCCTTTCAATGTTATAATACATATTTATACATGCCGAAGCATCCAATATCATGGACCGAAAAACATCGCGTCCAATACCATGGACTGAAAACCATCTCATCCAAAAAAACATGTGTGAAAATCATGCACAAAACCATAGGTGGGTACACCTAAAACCCCCTGTGACACCGCCCCCACTACACAATCGGCGCAACGAAGGAGGGATCCACCCCCCCTCTAACCCCTCGGTTAACTACATGGGCTAGTCATGGAAAGAATATAACACAACCCAACAAGGAGATGGTTGGATTCGCTCAATGTGCTTGGAAGAATTTCAATGAAAAGTGATGAAAGCTTGTGAAGGTGATGGTGAAAAAAGGGATGGCTAAGGTGGATGGAGTGGAAGTTGGTTGTGATGAAGTATTTGTCTCCTCCTAAATCACTTTCTTTGCATAAAACATGTATATTTTACAAAAAGCTATGTAAACAAGACACATTCTCATAGACTAGAAAAGCATAATTAATGAACTAACTACCTACATTATGGATGATGAAAGTTGCTGAAGGGAATGAAAGCATGGATGAGATCTAATGCAAAAATGACGATGAAAAATATGACAATGGGCTCCTACTTTTTAAATTTGACCAAATACTAATTTAAAGACAACAAACTCAAAATCTTATAAAAGAAATAGAAATCTGTGTTTTTAGGGCTGCATAAGGGTCCCTTCCTCAAGTCATGATCCGAGATGGAGGAAGTGAGGCCGAGAAACCTGATGACAACCTTGTGGTGCTCTTTTTATCCCTGTTAACCTGCTACTGAAGTAAGGCACAAATGGAAGCAAATTAATAAAAAACCAATCCAATCTACACTACTTGTAATGGAAATGCATCTAAAATAAAATTAACAATGAAGCTATGAAACTACACTAAAAATACATATAAAAGAAAGAGGAGCCTTGGCTGCTAGGGTTGGGCCCTAACCCAAGAGCTTCATCCCTCTGAGTTAACTCAGTGTTGGCTCAAAACAAAGGTCATTCTTATTACCAAAATAGAAAATTACATCAATAAAAATTTCACAAGTCTGGAGCTTGAAAATAGATTAGAGTTTTACAACAAAAATTCGAATCCTAATGAGGCTCTAGGCCTCTCTACTTATAAAACTAAAGTCCCCAATGACTTGCTTAAAATTAGGAAGGCTCGACTCCTGAACTCGAGATAAACTAGCTCTTTGTCTCTCACTTGCTCGGCTGCCTTCTAATCCTCATGGCTTGGCTGCTTGCACTCTGAGCTAGTGTGATGGACGGAGGAATATTCGAATGGGGGATACGTAAATGAGGAGGATTTACCTCCTACAATCCCTCTCCCTTGTCCCATTCGAATTTTAACCTTAGTATTTGCAAAAATTCCTTGATTTTCTCCTTCAATCCTGCATTCAATGCATATTAGTCCACTAGGCATAATATCCAACTCTAACTCATATCATAAGCAAAATATAATACAAAAACATGTAATAAGTTGTGTTATAGGCCCAGATGGCCTTAACTAGTCTATCTGCCTAATCCTTCCTATTGCTGCTTACCACTTTGGTCAAGATTCCCTCCAACGCTCTATTGGTCACCTCCACTTACCCATTAGCTTGTGGATGATAAGGAATGGAGGTTATATGCTTGATCTTGTGCTGGCTGAGCAATTCTTCAATCATGTTGGAGGTAAACTGGCTGCCTTGGTCTGTGGCTAGCTCTCTAGGGTACCCAAATTTGTAGAATACATTCTCCCTTAGGAACTCGGCTACCTTCTCCTTTGTTGTTGCCTTAATTGCATTGGTTTCAGCCCACTTAATAAAATAGTCAGTGCACACAATGATGTACTATTTTTTCTTGGAAGGAGGGTCAATAGGCCCAATGAAGTCCATTCCCCACTTGTTAAATGGCTTGAAAGTCACTTGAGGCCGCAGAGGCATTTCATCTCTTGGAGTAGGCCTTCCCATCCTTTGGCACCGATCACACTGACTAGTGTATCTTTTCACATCTTGATGAAGAGTGGGCCAATAATAGCCTACTTGTAACACTTTGAATGCTGTCCTCTTTGCTGCAAAGTGACCTCCATAAGGCACATCATTACAGGTTAGAAGGATGTCTAAGACTTCCTCCTCCCTGACACACCTTCTCAAGATTTGATCTGGGTCAAGTTTGAAGAGATTGCCCCCAATCCAAGTTCAGGGGGCGCTCTTCCTCACTATCTTTCTCTTCTCTTTGGAGGACAAGTTTGGTGGGAAATGTGCCAATACCAAATAGTTTTCTATACCAACAAACCATGGAGAGAGAATTGAAATAGAAAATAATTGCTCATCCGATAACTGGTCATCAACCATTCCTTCTTTACCTGCAGGCAAATTTAATTTGGAGAAAAAGTCTACAACAACATTTTCCTTACCAAGCTTATCAACAATAGTTAGATCAAAATGTTGTAATAAAAGTAACCATATTATAATCTGAGCATTCACATCTGGTTTATTCATTAAATATTTGATTGCAGTGTGGTCAGTATGCACAAATGTTTGATAACCGGTAATATAATGCCTAAATTTGTTCAATGAATGCACAACAACCAAGAGTTCCTTTTCGGTCATTGTGTAATTTAGTTCAGACTTTGACAGATTCTTACTAATGAAGTAGATAACATAAGGCAATTTTTCATCTATCTGACCTAGGGTTTCTCCTGTGGCTTTCTGTGAGGCATCAACATGAATATGAAAGGGGAGGGCCCAATTTGGGACTCAGAGAATCGGTGTAGTGGTTAACTTGTCCTTTAGGGTGTTTAAGGCCTCTTGATAACTTTTTGACCATATAAACTTAGATTCCTTGGCCAACAAACCAAATAAGGGAGAGGCCAACTTGCTGAAGTCCTTTATGAACCTTCGGTAGTATCCAGCTAACCCTAGGAAACTTCTTACATCTCTCTGATTTTGAGGAGGTGGGATCCTTTGGATGATATCTATTTTGTTTAGGTCCACCTGTAGTGCTTGCTGAGATATTGAATGACCTAGCACGGTCCCTGCAGTCATCAATAATTCACATTTTTTGGGACTGAGAGACAGGTTCATTTCAATGAATTTGTGCAATACTTTTCCTAAGTTGGACAAAGCCTCTTGAAAATCATAGCCATAAGGTGTAAAATCATCCATATAAATTTCCACTGCATCATGTACTAACTCAGCGAAAATACTCAGGACTGCTCTCTGGAAAGTGGCAGGAACATTGCATAGGCCAAAAGGAAGGGCCCTATAGGCAAAATTACCCCAAGGAAAAGTGAAGGTGATTTATCTTGGTCTTTCGGGCTGATTTGGATTTTGTTGTACCCGCTGAATCCATCTAGGAAAGAGAAAAAAATTTTCCTTGCCAGGCCATCTAGCACTTGGTCAATGAAGGGTAGAGGGAAATGGCCCTTCTTTGTGGCTTTTTTCAAATTCTTATAATCGACACAAATTGTCCACTTACCATTTTTCTTTGGATCTAACACCAAAGGAGAGACCCACTCACTGTTGGAGATAGGGTAAATGAATCTTGCATCTAGCAGTTTTTGCAGTTCTTCTTTGACTATATCTTTAAGAGCTGGATTCATCCTCCTTTGAGGTGTACTCCCTTCATTTCTTTGTAACTCCAAGCGAATGCTTCTATATTTTCCTTTAGCATGTTGCATAACTTCTCTTCATGGAGAGAAGAAAGAGATGGATTTATTTTCAAGGTTCTCTCAGGGCCGAATTCTATGGTTTTGACACGGGGGGGGGGGGGGGTTGGAATCGGCCAAGCATAGGTCAATTGGATGATTGTTCTAGGTTTCCTTTACTACTTCTTCTAAGGAAAATATACTCAGAGTTGGAATTTGGAGTAGGTGTTCAATCAAATCACCCTCATCTTGTTGTCCTCCTCCCATGGTTGTTTCTAAAGTATAAAGTTGGATGGAATAAACTTCATCTTCTTCCTCTTCCTCTAACCATAAAGGTGAATCATGCTCTAGAGATGGTTGAGCACAAGGGTATAGGACTAACTGCTTAGACATATGGCCATTCTTGATGGTCATATTCCCAGATCTGCAGCTAATGTAAGCATCGGTAGTGGCCAACCATGGTCTCCCAAGGATAAGAGGGTAACCAGTAAGCTTAGCCTTAGGCTGGAGAACTAGGAAATCTACAGGGTACTCCCAAGAGTCAATGGAAATCATCACATCCTCCACAATCCCCTTAGGGGTTACTATGGAGCAGTCTACAAGTTGCATACTTGTTGTTGTATTCCTCAATGAACCTTGGAGGTTGAGCTTGAGCATGGTGTCCTTGGTCATCACATTAATGGCAGCCCCAAGATCAATCAAAGTGTGTGGGACAATGGTGCCATTGATGTGCACATCTACTACAGGGCTTCCAGGGTCCAAATATTTTGGACAGATTACCTACCCCAACATTAAGTCAGATAGCTGCCTAATGGCATTAATGGTAGGGGCATCCCTTCTTTGCCTCCCTGAATGCTTGAAGAACTTCTCCTTAATAAAATTATTGTAAATAGGAACATCTTTTATTGCTTGGAGAAGTGGAATCTTTACACATATTTTTCAATTCTCCCAGAAGTTTAATCTCTTCTGGGGTAGGCTGGAGCGGTTGGGTTAATCTCTCAGGAAAGGGTGGATTCACTTTAAAAATGCTTTCCTCTCTTTCTTCCTCAACCTCCCTAGGTGGAGGTGGAGATGGAGATTGGTTATCCGGGAGAAATCTCCCATATCTTAGGTTAATCTCCTAGATTTCCATAGCGTAAGATGGATATGATGTCTCTCCACTGTATACTTGTTGAGACTGTTTGTTGTTTGGGTTAGAATTTGGTTGGGTAGGCATTTGAGGTTGCTTGGGTGGAGCAAAGTGTAGCAGCTATGGTTGGGACGGTGGTGGAGGCAATAAAGCTAGAGAATTGTTGTATTGGTGCCTCCACCCCTGGGGTAGTGCATTCTACTGAGGTTGTGGTGGAGCATATGGTTGAAATGACTGGCTGGCTAGCTATGAGTGATACTGAGATGCAAAGGACCAAGGAGGGGGTGTATACCAGGATGGATGAGCAGGGGGTCCCCACGAAGGTATGGATTTGGTTTGGTTGGGGTTGCAATATGCATGGGATGCCCCTTGCATGCCCTACTGGTATGGTCTAGGCCCATAAGGTTTCCTTTGGTTTATGTAGCAGAGCTGCTCAGTGACCCCTTCAACTCCTTGATATACAACTTTGAGTCCAGGCAAAGAAGGGCACTTGTTTGTGGAGTGGTTTTCTTCACATACTGAGAAAATTTCAATAGAATTCAATGGACATTCCTTCCTAGGATGCCTCCTGGTGCATCTAGGACAAAAAATGGCCAAGGCTCTCTTTGCTTCCTCCTGCTTTCTCTTAATGTGCATAGTGTCCATTTGCAAGGCAAGGGTTTGCAACATCTCACTTTTTAAATCTTCCAGCATGTTTCCAATTTCACCCTTGATGGATGAGTTGGAAGAGGATGTACTGACCATAGGTTGACTACCCCTACCCTTTTTCCTAGCTTCCCTAAAATGGTTTCTAAATATAGTCTTGATATCCTCATAGGGTAATTAGTAGATATCTTCTCTTGCTAACAAGTGTAGGGTATCCAAAAGATCTTCCCTTACTCCCCTAAGCAGGACCAACTTTAGTGACTCAGGGTCAAGTGTGCACTTGGCCCTTTTGTAACTAAGCTAGAATCTTTCTTCGTAATCCTTTAGGGATTCATCATTGCCTATGGTCATCCTGAAAATTTCCTCTTTGGTATCCTTTGAATGACAGTAGTCTCGATATTTGTTGTTAAAAGCTTGCTACATCTGAGCCCAAGTTGTGATGCTATCCCCAGGTAAACCCATGAACCAACGCAACGCTGCATCCTTGAGGGTAGATGGAAATAGTTTTAACTTCTTCTCATCATCTGTATAGTCATAGGTTTGACATATAACAATAAACTCAAATAGGAATGTGTCGGGGTCTTCTGTGGTCAAGCCATGTAAATGAGGTAGGGTAGAGGGGCTTATATTTTTTATCTTAGTGTCCCCATTGGTTTCCCTGATGGGGAAGGAACCCTCAACTCTCTCTCTATTCCCTCTGTCATTTCTGTTTTTAGCCATTGGTTTAGTAGGAATGGGTTCTTCTTCTTCTTATTCCCCTGTAAGTTCTTCAAATATGTCAGGTTTCTCACCTAATGGTTCCTCTAGTTCATAACCACTGAAGAAGAGGGAAAGTTGGTTGTTTGATGTAGTGGAGGTATTTGGAAAAGATTTCCCTAAGTTATCCCTATTCCTATGAGGCATGAAAGTAAATGTTTTTGGTTTGGTTTTATGTTTTTTTGTTTCAAACTTGGAAAGTACTTTTCATAATTGAAATTGTTGATTGAATGAAAACTACTGACTCAATGAAAAAACTACTTGTTGAATTGAAATCTTGCTTGCAAAATGGAAATGAAAGCAGAAAATGTAGAATGAAAAAAAGGGAACAACTAAATTTCTTTTGCAGAAACAAACTAATGGTAGAATATTGGAGACAATAAATAGAAGAAAAGAAAGTAATAATCACATTTTACTCAGACACCTCCTCGGCAATGGCGCCAAAAAGTGATGAGCGCCAGTATTGCAGCAACAATGCTGCAACTCCTGGGCTACCAAGTTTACTTTATCAACCTGGGGTTCATACAAACTTGGAGGTGACAGTGCTGTATACACAAGTAAAAGTGATGGTTTTGCCTATTGTCACTGTTTAGCTGGCGAGAGACCACTGGGGTTTTCAAGCCAGATTTTTGTGGAGTTAGAAGAAGCTTGTTTTCTTGATGGAAGAAAGGTATATCTATTCTAAGAGAGAGCTACTCTACTCCAATAATGGAGAAGACCAAAAATCAATGCTAAATTAAACCATTTCCAAAGTAAATGCTAAGAAACTATGCTTTGAAAAAATGCTAAATTAACATGAACCAAATGCTACTATCTAAGTATAGAAGTAAGAATCATCAAACATAACTAATGTGCAAGTAAAGAGACTGAAATAAATTTGTTTTTGTCTTTTTGTCCTTTCATGCAAAATCAAGTATGAAAACTAATTTCTTATGGTGATGTGGCTGGTGAATTAAAGATGTTTGAGGATGGCTGGAAGGTTTAGGAGATGTTTGGATGTGTGGGAGACCCTTGGGAGGCTTTTGGTGACTTCCTAAAGTTTTCCCTCAATTCGGCCTCAAAACAGGCCACTTCAGGAAAACCTACTGGATGTACTAGAAACCTACAGGATTCCCTGTAAACCTACAGGATTCCCTGTAAACCTACATGATACAATCGAGAGGAAAATGTGAGGTGTTGGAGGTGATGGAAGGGTTAGGAAAGGTGGTTGATGGGTGGAATGGAGTGGGATAAGGTCTAGGATCAGTCAGAAGTCAACAACAAAGATGGGAGATGGTTGGATTCGCTCAATGTGCTTGGAAGAATTTCTATGAAAAGTGATGAAAACTAGTGAAGGTGATGGTGAAAACAAGGGATAGCTAAGGTGCATGGAGTGGAAGGTGGTTGCTGGCTATGAAGTCTTTCTCTCATCCTAAAACACCTACTGTACATAAAACATGCATATTTTCCAAAAAGCTATGTAAACAAGACACATTCTCATAAACTAGAAAAGCAGAATTAATGAACTAACTGCCTACATTATGCATGAGGAAAGTTGCTGAAGGGAATGAAAGTATGGATGAGATCTACTGAAAAAATGAAGATGAAAAATATGAAAGTGGAGTCCTACTTTGCAAAACTGACCAAATACTAATTTAAGGACAAGAAACTCCAAAGCTTATAAAAGAAATAGAAATCTGTGTTTTTGAGGCTGCATAAGGTTCCCTTCCTTAAGTCATGATCCCATAGGGAGGAAGTGAGGCCGAGACACCTGTTGAAAACCTTGTGGTGCTCCTTTTGTCTCTGCTAACCTGCTACTAAAGTAAGGCACAAATGGAAGCAAACTAATAAACAACCAATCCAATCTACACTACTTGCAATGGAAATGCATCTAAAAGCAAATTAACAACGAAGCTATGAAACTACACTAAACATACATATACAAGAAAGAGGAGCCTTGGCTGCTAGGGTTGGGCCCTAACCCAAGAGCTTCAGCCCTATGAGTTAACTCAGTGTTGGCTCAAAACAAAACTCATTCTAATTACCAAAACAAAAAATTTCATCAATAAAACTTTCACAAGTCTGGAGCTCGAAAATAGCTTAGAGTTTTACAACAAAATTTCGAATCCTAATGAGACTCTAGGCCTCTCTAATTATACAACTTAAATCCCCAACGACTTCCTTAAAATCAGGGAGGTTCGGCTCCCGAACTCGAGATAAACTAGCTCTTTGTCTCTCACTTGCTCGACTGCCTTCTAATCCTCATGGCTTGGCTACTTTCACTTCGATCTGGTGTGATGAATGGAGGAATATTTGAATGGGGGATAAGTAAATGAGGAGGATTTACCTCCTACATTCCCTCTCCCTTGTCCCATTCTAGGTTTAACCTTAGTATTTGAAAAGATTCCTTGATTTTCTACTTCAATCCCGCATTCAATGCATATTAGTCCATTAGGCATAATATCCAACTCTAACTCATCTCATAAACAAAATATAATCCAAAACATGTAATAAGCTGTGAGAAAAGTTGGTTTGACTAAGCTAGGAGGTGAATTAAGGCCCATATAATTATCCAATGATGAGGCTCATCACATCTTTCTATTCATTTTGATCTCTTTCCTGCAAGGCATACTATGTGAACTAAAACAAATCACAATAAACCAATGTACCTTAGCATAATTCAGGGAGGATATCTGATCTGTAAGAACAACCAATCACAGTACTACATGTATAAAATAATCATGACAACATATATACATATAATACATAAGCACATAATCATGTCACCATCAGTCTAGCTAGAGTCCAGTCATCAATGCATGACCATATAAACTACATGTACCATGACCTCATGCATGAAAACACAACCATACCAATGTACACTGACAATACACAAGCATAAACAACAAGTAACCAATCATACACTCACGATGAAATAATTCATAACAACACCCTCTTTCCCATGGCGACATCATTACAACCATGACTGGCACCATGCATATGCAACAAGCACATAAACCACAAGGATGATTAAACATGTGCATACGACATGAATGCATGTCCAACATACCGCCCATCTAGTCTGAGGGGTGAACCATGCTCTGATACCACTCTGTAACACCCTCCTCCCACATCTACGCAAGAAACCTGCCAGCCAGGGTAAACATGTGATGAGCGACTACTATGATTGGATTCAACCTCCTAGGTGACCTTAAGGAAATGGAATCTACAAAAACATATCATCCAAAACTTCCTCATCATCAATAGGACTCCTAAGAACTGTCCCAAACTTTCTAGTAACCATCCCCTGGGTCCCATTGAGATTCTAGACCACTTGACCCCTAGACGCTCCCATGATATGGGCTTGATAGTGTCAAGGAGGCTCTGGACGCTCTCATAACAAGGCATGCCACTGTCTAGGGACTATTTTTCTTAGTGTTGTATCCATATCCTTGGGATTTGAGCCATTTTTTCAGGCCCAAAGCCAAGGTGTCTACCCATTATTGAATGACACCTTCAGAACATAAAGATAACAAGGATACAATGATGCAAATGAAAATACTTGAACAAGCCCTTAACCAAGCCCCTAATAGCCTTGACAAGAATTTCATCAAACATATCACAAATATGTAATAGACATGTGTAAACAACAAATTTAATCATAGGGGTCTCATACTTATTTGAAAATTTCTATGAAGCATTGTTCCCTTATATCATTTGTTGCATTATCATCTATTAGGTCATAGATACATTGTTTATTGATTTACTAAGTAAAAACATGATGAGATCCATACATAGCCATTATCATAAAACATATACATAGCCGACATAATAGAAACATAATTACCAAGGAAATCATAGCCACATGATCCACATATAAACCATATAATACTCATATAAATACAAGGAGAAATAACCCCATACCGATTATGCAAAATCCAAACCCGAGATGGGAATACCATGTTCCACCCGACCATAGAATGGCTGAGCTAAATCTCTCTCTATCATTCACCTCCATGCCATATTCCAAGCATGAATGTGGGACTCAAACCAAAAGAACCAACGAGGGCATCCCGAGGCTAAACCACCTCACCCTCATCAATAGACACTGGGCTTTACCATAATCCATCCTGGATCACTAGGCCAATACAATGAACATGTAACAATAGGCTTTACTGTGATCTCCACCAGATCACTAGGCCAAACCAAGCATGGATACCACCAGATTTCTCCACCTACATCGTGAGGAATTTTCCTATCTCTTAGTCTCTTAAGCTTCACCACAATCCACAATGGATCACTAGGCCCTAAACCGAGACCCACTCTCTAGGATTTACTACATATCCCACCCTGGGAATACTAGGCCCAAAGCTATCCACCTCTTGGGTTTACCATATATCCTTCCAATCACCAGAAAGGATTCTTAGGCCCACCGAGGCAACCCAAAATCCAACTTACCACAATCCATAATCCAGTTTATGGGTTACTAGTCCATGTGTTCTATCATTTAGAGATCCACCCCACTTAGATTCGAATCCATCTGTAAATCTAGCTCAACCAAAACATGAGAAACCCATCACACCATGACTATCCGAAAATGGAAAGGCTAGGCTGAAAAAACTGTCACACCTAGAAAAACCCATGCCATAACAGCAAAAGAACCACATGCAAAACCATGCATGAAAAATCTAGCAAGGAAAATACACATGCAAATTGATAACTACAAAGAATATTATTCTAGCTACTTGATCCTACTCTTCCTTGCTTGCTCCTTCCTTCCTCTTTCCTTCTTTGCCTTTCTAGATCTAATGCCAAAGTGCTCCAAGTAAAATCTAAGTGTTCAAGAGTCAGAAAGAGAGAGAGAGAGTAATGAAAGAGCTCCAAAATGGAACTGACAAAAGGTACCAACTGATCCTCAGAAGCCTTTTTATTAATTAGGCCTCTATTTTCTTCATTTTCCATTATTTTTCTTCATTTTCCTCCTCACATGAAACTTGTGACCTTTCACCTTCCTTTTCTCCTAATTTCCATTATTTTCATAAATAAATGTGCCAAAAATTCCATTTTTCCTTTCCAAATCCTTAGCCATTGCCTTTGCTAATTTCCTTAGCCATAATAAACCAAATGAACACCCACTAGGATGTCTTTCCCAACATTAATCTTGGAGTAAGTGCCAACAAGCATGTTATTTTTTTTCGTTTATTAACTTTTATTACATGAAATTTTCACCAAGGTTATTACATCATTAGGGTTAGCGAGGATGGTCTTGCAAGGGCTCAAGCAATTTGAATCCCAACTCCTTTTACCTCAACCTCATTGGGAACATGCATAGAAACATAAAAAAATAGAATATCACTCTAATGCCATCCAAAAACATCTAAAAACCTAACCATAATAGATGAAACATCAAAAGGCTTATGCACCCCACTGGGTTTAGTTCGTACGTCGACTTCCTAGGGTCATAATGTTTGAATACAATATCAATTTGGTGCACTTAGTAGCCCATTGGAAATATCTACCTAAGAATTACACATTTTAGACTAGCCCAAACTCTTCTTATGGCTATATCTTGTGTCCTTTCCATGTAAAAAATGTAACATCCCTTGTTAAAAACTCATGTAAAATATATAAATACCGGGGATGATGGGACACTTATTCCAAGCTGAATGGTGGTGGAAATATCCTAGTGGGTATTGATTTTCTATATTGTGTCTAAGGAAATTGGCAAAGGAAATGGTTAAGGCTTTGGAAAGGCATGAGTCATTTATTGGCATTTTATTTATGAAAATAATGGAAATTAGGAGAAAAGGAATGTGAAAGGTCATAGGTTTCACGTGACGAGGAAAATAAAGGAAAATAAAGGAAAATAAAGGAAAATAAAGAAAGCAGAAGCCTCATTAATAAAAAGTCTTATGAGGATCAGTTGGCAAGCTCTTGGTCTATGTAAGCTCTTTACTTAGGCTTGGTCAATGTAACCTTTTGTCAGTTCAGTTTTAGAGCTCTCCCATTATTCTCTCTCTCTCTCATACACTTGGAAACTTAGAATTTTCTTGGAGCACTCGGTGGGTGTGGAATACTTGGATTCTTGGAAAAAGAAGGCAAAGGAAGGACAGGAAAGCACAAGAAGGCATTGAGATCAACAACTGCATCAAATTTGTTTGCAGGTACCAAGTTGCATGTATGATTTCTTCACTAGTTTTGGCATGCATGGCATATGCATGTGGATTTTTGGTTGTGATATGTCATTGGCATGGAGGATTTCCAAAATTGACAGCGGATTTCCTAGCCTTTCCATTTCCTAGATAGCCATGGAGTTTGTGGGTTTATTTCCTTGTTGTGTTTTTTGGTTGGTTCTCATGTTTCCTTAGCTTGGTTTTAGTTACTAGTTCCTGGAGCCTTGGTTGGAAAAACACTTTGAAAGCCTTGTAACGGCTTGGGTTGAGTTACTAGTCCTGTAGCATTGGTTGGAAAAATTCTCTGGAAGCCCTTTACAACTTGCATTGAGTTACTAGTCCTGGAAGCCTTGGTTGGACAAACGCTCTGGAGCCCTTGGTGGGTTGAGTTACTAGTCCTAGAGCCTTATTTGGACAAATGCTATGGAACCCGACAAAAATTGTAGGTTGAGTCACTATTCCTGGAGCCTTGGTTGGACAAACTCTTTGGAGCCCAGCAACAACCATGGGTTGAGTTACTATTCCTAGAAGCCAGGTTGGAACAAACACTATGAAGCCACGAAAGGCTTGGGTAGAGACCAATTTGGTGATGGTTTTGGTGATGTCTGACCATGAGGTGGAATCAATGTTTGATGGGTTGAGGTAGATGGCCTTTGGAAGCCCTGGATGAGTTTTGATTGATGTGTTCTATGAGATCCCACATTCATGCTTGGAATATGGCATGGGGGTGGATGGATGAAGAGAGATTTGGCTCATCCATTATACGGTCAAGTGGATTGTGGAAGTCCCATTGTGGTTTGGATTTTGCATCATTAATGAAAGGTTATTTCTCCTTTTATTTCTCTGAGCATTATACTGGATTATATGAGGTTTATATGAAGGTGATTTCATTGGTATTTCTTTCCCTATTATGTTGGTTATGTATATGTTTTAAGACAACATCTATGTATGGCTCTCATCATGTTTTTACTTATATATATGAATGAACAATGTATCTATGGTCTAATGGATGGAATGGAAGTTAATGTGTTGAGGCATCAATGCTTCATGGCAAATCTTAGATAAGTATGGGACCCCTATGCTCATAAATGCTATTTACTACTTGAAATTTACATATTTATGATATGTCTGACGAAATGCCTGTCATGGCTAGTAGGGGTCCAATCAAGGTCTTAAACAAGTATTTGATTTAGTACTATCATTTCCATTTTATTTTACTATTCTGAAGAGATGGTTCAATTCTGGGCAATGACTTAGGCTCTGGGCCTGAAAAAGTGGCTCAAATTCCAGGGACCCTGGCATAGCACTAACTATATGAGTCTCTGGACGCTAGCCAACAAGCCTGTGAGAGAGACTCTGGGTTTTTGGATGTTGTCATGCCTATAGCATGAGACCGACTGAGGCTTAAGTTGTCCAAAATTTTAGTGGGACTCAATGGCAAGCTGTTAGAAGTGTTGGATTGGTTCCTGAGGGTCCTGAAGATGATGTTGAATGTATGTATGGTGTGTTTCCATTGGTTCAAATTCCTTAACATGACTTAGGAGGCTGAGTCATATCATAGTGGCTTCTTGTCGCGTGTTTAACCTGACTGATCGGTTGCTTGGGTAGATGTGGGAGGAGGGTGTTACATAGTGGTATCATAGCATGGTTCACCCATAGGACTGGATGGGTTTTGTGTTGGTCATGCATTCATGTCATTTGTATATGTGTAGCTTATGCATGTAGTCCATTTGCTTGTTTCATTTCCATGGTGTTGATCATTATTGCAGTGATGTTGCCATGCGAAGGTTGATGGTGTTGCTGTCATGAGTGAGTGCATGGTTGTATATGCATTTGTTATACACATGTTTTCAAGTGCATGTGATGTGGTTGTTATTTTCATGCATCAGGTCATGGTTTCTATAGTTGATGTGTATATGGCTTTGTACTCATGTTTTATATGTCTATATGTAGATGTTATGCATGTATGGTCTCGGTTATAGTTATGCATGGATAGTAGGTCAAACATGCATTGTGAATTCATTGTGTGCAATTAGGTCATCATGATGATATTGGTATGTTATGTTGCTAATGTGTTGGTTAAGATAGAGCAGGAGATGCAGATCATCATAATGAGGTTGCATCATTAGACTTTGGGATAAGAGAAGATCATCATACAAGTTTGCATGTTGGGCATGCAGGTATGTAAGTTAAGGATTGTTATATGCGTTAGGTTTATATACATTAGTTTTATGTACATGTATTTTGATGTGATGGTTACATACATGATAGATGATAGTTGATTAATGTCGTCATGTGCACATTTGTTGAATAGTCAAGGATGATAGTAACCTGTGGTTGGATGCATTGTTATTGTTGATTTTTTATGTTAGATATCTTGATGATTAGGTTATATGTTGTTGATGAGCATGATATATAGCTTATTGTTGATATATTCTAGTAACTTGATGATTATGGTTATTACATTAAGTTCTTGATGTTATATGTATCATACTAATTTGGATTGGTCTATGCAAACGGTTAGGGTTATGACATTCATGTATGAGTTAATATGTTGTGATATTATGTCATACTAATCTAGACTGATTGGGCATACGTGATTATTATGTATGAATGGTAAGTTTTTATGAGTTTTAGTGACTATTTTTTTCCGAAGAAAAAGCGAACTTTTTATTAAGAAAATAAAAAGTTACATTGCATATGCTGAGCATTTCTAATACTGCTGATTGATTGACCATGCAATCAATAAAAGTCCTCCTTACTGTCATTTTGTTCCACTGTTTTCAGAGCAAAATTCTGCTGCAAATAAAACTTCTGTCAGCTGATTTCTGACTTACAACCATGATAAAAAATGACCTCCCCAAGGGAGGTAGTTTAAACAAAAACATCATATCATTTAGGTCTCCTCAACAGAGAGGAAAACAACCCATATAGAGTAAGTAAACCATATGTCCAGGTGCATATTCAAAAAGATTTAATAGTCTGTGGTATATGTCTGATTTAAAAACCTGTGCATGTAACAAAAAAAGAAAAAAGATATGTAAAAACAACAGCTGAAGATTATGCATATGGCGGCATGTCTGATGTTAGGACCTGTCCTTGGCGATCTTCCACTATTTTCCAGCCTCCCAAAGTTTGCTGCAAACCTTCCTTAGAAAGCTTGTCTGTGGGTTCATTGCTGTCCCTATATATATGGTATAGTGAGAAGTTGTTAAAAGACGTTTTTAATACCTGCAGTTCTTCCAGCATGGGTTTCAAAATTTGGTTTTTGCATGTGCTTTTTCCGTTGACCCAATTTATAACATTGAGAGAGTCTCCAAAGACCTAAATTGTGAAGGTGTTTCTTTGAATTAGCCAACATAGAAGGAGTCTCAGAGCTGACAGTTCGGCAAAATTGTTTGTTCCTGACCCCAACCCAACTGAAGCTTTGAGGGAGTGGTTTGCATTTAGATGGATGATAATACTTGCTCCTGCCCAGTTGTTTTGTGAGGCTCCGTCAAAGAAAGCCCAGGGAATGCCTTATTTAATTTGCACAGTCTTGTTTACATTTTGGGATTTTTTCTCCTCTGGTTCTAGGATAGAAGTGTAGATGGATATCACTTGAATGGCAGTGACAATTGGCGGAGTTCCCTTATCTTGAAAAATACTTCTGTTTCTAGCAAGCCAAACACCCCAACAGATGATGGGCGGAATATTTCTCATGTTCCCTTCCGGATATTGATGCCACCATTTAGACCAGGCCTCATCCAGGTTCCCATTTCCCCACTCAAAATTTTTGTTCATCAATTTCTCTACCTCCCCCCATATATTCTTTGTTTCAATGCAGTTTAAAAAAAGATGGTTAATTGATTCCACTTCAACTTTGCAAAGTGTGCACCTCCCAGGACCATGCATGTACCTAGACTACAGAGTGTCCCAGGTTGGGATTTTCCTTCTTAGTAGACACCAGAAAAAGAGTCTGGCCTTTGCTGGACATTTTAGCTTCCAAATATGTTTCAACCACCACTCTGGTTCTCCCCATCCCTTCCTGGATAGAATGAACTTGTATCCGTCTTTTGGAGAATAATCTCCAGTTTCTCCGTGGGCCCAAATCAACATGTCCGGACTGTCTTTAAGCCTTACATTGGAGCGAGAAAGTTCTTGAGTAAAAGAATGCAATTCATTCCACCACCTTTGATCCAGCTCAAGGTCACCTCCATCTTTCCATGCCTGACCCCACATGCTTGAATGACCCGCCTTTTCCACCTGATCTAGAGTAAAAATGCTTTTTCCTTCTAAATGCCTGATTAAGCCAGGTGATAAAGCATAGTTTTCATTGCATCCTATCCAAGGATCTTTCCCAATCTTCAGATTCCTACCGTTCTCGATCTTCCATGCCAATCCTTGTTCAATTATCTTGAATGATTCCACCGTTGCCTTCCATATCACTGAAACATTCTGCTTGTTCTTGATTGGGTTTCTTATCCAATCTTCCATTGGGACAGGGTCGATATATCTTATTTTTACCACTCTGGTCCATAGATTTTCCATCTTTATAAGTCTCCATCCTGATTTTGCTGCCAGAGAGAGACTAAAGTTATGAAGACTTTTTATCCCCCAGCCTCCCCATTCCTTTAACCTTGCCACTTTATCCTAAGCCACCCATGGAAGCACCGGGTTTTCCTTTGAGCCATCCCATAATAATCTACTACATAGTCTTCTGCTCTTTTCCATGATGCCCTTTGGAATCCATGTTAATGCTGCCCAGTATACTGGAATAGCCAAAAGCACTGATTTTATAAGGGTCAATCTCCCCGCTCTAGAGAGCCATTTGAAACTCCAATGGGAAATTCTGGATTCTATATTTGCAATCAGCCAGTTCCAATCCTCCTTCTTGTATGCATTTGGTTTTAGCCAGAAACCTAAGTACTTGAAAGGGAGTTCCAAAGTACTAGGCTGGAAAGGGAAAAAGGATTGCAGCCTTTCCCTCTCCTGAGATGCAATACCTGTCATTATCAGCTGGGATTTCTTGGAGTTTATCTGCATACCTGTTGCTTTCAAAAACAACTCTAAAATGATTTTTAATTCCTTTATTTCAATTTGCTCACTATTTGTGAAGATCAAGATATCATCAACAAAAAGGAGATGGGAGATAAATAAATTAGTAGCTACTTCAATACCTTTTACCTTCCCCTCCCTTCTGGCCTTATGGATCAGCTGGCTGAGGCCCTCTGTAACTAACAGGAAGAGAAGAGGGGACAAGGGGCATCCCTGCCTCAGGCCCCGTTGATCTTTGAAGAAAGAAGAAGCTGCTCCATTGATAAGAATTGCATAGCTAACATTCGAGATACATCCCATGATCCAACTGATGAAATCAGTTTTAAAATCAAGATGAGTTAGAAGCAGCCTGATATATAACCAGTTTATTCTGTCATATGCTTTGGATAAATCAATTTTAATGACAACACCCTTCTTATTCTTCTGTCTGACACTATGCATGACCTCCTGAGCAACTCTTATGGCTTCATGAATTTGTCTGCCCGATAAGAAGCCAAATTGCTCCATTGAAATGTGCCTCGACAAAATTGGTTTGATTCTGTTCGCTATCACCTTTGCTATGATTTTATAAATACTGTTACATAGCGAAATTGTTCTGAAATCCTCAAAACTTTTAGGAACTTCCTTCTTTGGAATGAGAGCTATAAAAGTAGCATTATAAGGACTATAGACCTCACCTTTTTTCCTAGATTCCTCCACCACTTCTGTGATTTCTGCTCCTATTAGATAAAAAAAAGTGGAGGAAAGGTTCAATGGACCGTCCATCCGACCCAGGACTTTTCTCTTTAGCCATGGATTTTATTGTTGATTCTACTTCCTCCTTGGTTACCTGGCAATATAGGTCCTCCCCTTCATCCTCCTCTAGGAACCTTGAAAAACATTGAGCAGTCTTTATTACCTCAGCAATTGTGGTCTCTCCTGGATCTGCAAATAGTTTTTGGAAGTGTCTTTGTCCTAACTCAGACAAGGATTTGAATGTCTGCACCTCCCTTCCTTCTTCATTTTTTAGGGACTAGATAGTATTTTCCGACTTTCTCCCTTTAGCATAGTTGTGGAAAAATCTGGTGTTTTCATCTTCAGCTTTTAGCCATATTTCTTTGCTCTTTAGTCTCCATTCCTCTTCTTTAGCCAGAAGAATTTGGTTCTTGAGTTTCTCAAGGTGAAGAATTTTATCCTTTGAAGCCTGAGACACATATCCATCCTCATCTATGCTTTCCAACTTTTTTAGCTCCTCACTTATCTTATTAAAGTCCTCATTCTGGGCTTCCTTCCTAGCCTTTGCCCAGCTTATGGTAGCTTTCTTCAGTCTTTTGAGATTTTCCATAAACAAGAAGCCTTTGTCCTTGTGGGCATTGGCTTCAGGATGCTTCCATGTTTGCTTGAATAGATTGTTAAAAGAATCATCTTGTAACCAGGAATAATTAAATTTAAAAGGATCAGGTGGCTTTGAAGGGGGAATGGAGAATTCTAAGAAAACTGGGAAGTGATCTGAGAGCCCTCCTTCTTGTATCCATTGTTGAAACATAGGAATCATGGACGCTAACTCATCGTTAATGAGAAAACGATCCAGCCTTTTTGCCACTCTAGCATCCCCTGTTCTCCTGTTCCTCCAAGTCGGCTTTAACTTGAGCAGATTAATATCTATTAGATTGTTGACAGTGAACATATTTAAGAAAAAATATGACAGGGGATCTTCCCTGGCCGAAGGACCCCATGCCTCCGCTCTACCTATAGAGAAATTTAAATCCCCTCCCAGCACCAAGCTTTTATCCTTCAAGAAAGATTTTGACATCAGATCATTCCAGAAAGACACCCTATCCTGGTAGGGGCCATATACATTGCATATGGTTAGGGGGAAGGCAAAATCCGTGGACTGGACTTCCATTCCCATCGCCTGTTTCGTCCCCCACTGATTCAAAACCTTAATTCTTCCTTCCCTGTAGCCTATTGCCAAACCTCCTGAGTGACCCTCGAAGTCAATTGCTGAGAATCTCCAGCCAGGCAACAGAGCATTTAACGTTGTCTCCACTTCAACTCCATTTCCAAGGGTCTCCTGGAGAAAGAGGATGTCTTTTTTTGAATTTTGAAACATCTCGCGTATGGCCAGTTTTTTGGGTTTATTGGCTAAACCCATACAGTTCCAAGAGGTCAAGATCATTTTACAACCTCTTCCGGGGCCTGCACTGCTCTAAGAGCCCCAGTGATAGACTGCTGTTTTCCATCAGCTACATCAAACTTTGCTTTTATCTGAGCCATGGAAAGGTTAGATTTTCGACCTCTTTTTTTCCTTTTTTTGACTTTGTGGGGGAAGCGAACCAATACCACCTACAGAATCAGAGATAACAGGCTTATTGTCAAGGGATCTGAGGTTGTAGGGGCATGATGGGAGAAGGGCCGAGGGACCAGGTTCAAATGAAACACCTTCACAGTTCAGGTGTAGGGAGGGCATAGCAGCCGAGATGTCTTCGATTCCGGATCCATCAATGGTTTCATCATGAATTATATTTCTTTCATTACTATTAGAAAATACATGCGTACAAGGAAGAGTTTGGCCCAAACAAACATCCATAGATTCAAAAATTTGAAGAGGAGGTGGGGTTGATTCTAGGCACATACCCATTGCTCCACCGTTAGGCAATGCTGTCCCCCCGGAAAGCTCCGCTTTTGCTGGGGCAGTCTCCAGTTCCAAATCTTTATTTGCGATAGTGGGCAAAGGAGCCCGTTGAGCTGATTCCGACAACTGCACTTCCATGTGGGCCATGGTCTCCATATCTACATTTATCTAATCTGCTGGGAGCTCCTGTCCCTGAGGGTGATGGATTGGACTGTAAGCAGTCTCCCACTGAGTTGTTGCCCTTTGGAATCACTGCCTGTGCCTTCCTAGGGGGCATTCCTTGGCTAGATGCCCGTATTCGTGGCATCTGTGGCACCTGAAAGGCAAGTATTCGTAATCCAAGATCTGTTCAAACACAAGGTCCTTATATTGCAGATTAATCTTCTTTGCAAGTCCTTCGTCGGGGTTTAGACTGACTAATATCCGTGCCATGGCTTTATTCTGGGTTTTCAGAAAGGACATATCAGCTCCCAGATAGCTTCCCAATCTGTCCCCAATGGCTTTGAAAACTGACTCGGCCCATAAGAATGAAGGCAAACCCGGTGCCCTGACCCAGACTGGGAAGACATCCGTTTTTTTGTGAACGACACCAAACAGAGGCGTCCATTTTTTCATGAGAACAGGGATGTTCCCAATAACCCAATTCCTTGCAATCACCCAGTCAGTCACCTCTTTGTTCTCAAAACGAAGCATAAACCATCCCTTCGCTAAGGTTGAGGATTCGAATGCCATTTCTTGATCTGTCAGCCAATTCTTTTCTCCCCAAGCTTGGATGAAGCTAGAGGAAAATTTCTTCCCTCTCGCCCTACCCACCACTATGCATTCTGCCACCTCCAAAGCTTCCTCAATACTCACGTCCATACCCAGAACCAGATTCCCTTCCAATTCCTGTTGGCAGATAGGTCTTTGTTTTTTCCGCTTCTCCCCTTTTTTCTTTCCACCGGTGTCTTCCTCCCTTGCCGCCCTGTTTGATTCAGACCCTTCCAAACTAGGGTTTGTTTGTATGCACCCAGGCTCGGGCCTGTCTGAAATTGGAATATCCAGAGACTCCCAAATGAAATTGATAGGAGATAGATGAGTTACCTGAAAACTCGGGGCTTCTGCATGTGTAGCCTTTTGCAGATCTGAAGAAAACTCGGTCGCTTCTTCCGGCCGACCTCCATTTCCCTTTGAAGTGCCCTGTTCTTTCCCAATGGAAACCCTTGTTAACGCTGAAACTCTTCCTGCCCTCTTTTCACCTGACTGTTCAGAGCTAGTAATGAAATTTACTATATCCTCTAATCCCCCAGATAGAACTGGCTCCACAGCGAGCGATTTCCCTTTATTTCCTTGGTTCGGGTGGCGAAAAACTGCATGCAATGAATCCTCACCTGGTTTGGCCGGCTGCTGTAAAACTTGGAGATCTTGATGAAGCAGAGCGTTCTCATCATAACCCTGAGTCAATTGATGGAAAGATTGGTTGATCCTGAGTGATTCCGGCGAAAGGGTTCCGGATCTGAAATTCCCTGCAGCTCCAAAATACCGTTCAATGTTCTTTGCTGTCGGGTCTTTTCCCCAAACTGACAGGATATCCTCCATAACCAGGTCCAGATCCACAAGCTCATTTGAGTTAACCATGGTTAATGTGCAATTTCTCAGGGTTGTTCGCGGAAACTGTTTTTTTTGCCAGCACAGGAGTCAAATGATTTTTCTAATCCAGCAGAGACTTTTACCCTTTGTTCCCAGCTGTCCACCCTGTGCAGTAAAAATCCTCCAGCTGCCCGTTCACCTATCGCTGACCTCTATGGTCCTGTGCGTCATAAATTCACCCTCCGGTCAACACTCCCAGGGTAAACCCTAACCCTCGATTAGTCAGGACTTGGTTCCGGCCAGAACCTCAGCGATCGAAACCTCCTCATCACGCTCCTCCTTCCAGTTTTTTTAGTGACTATTATGGATGTCATGATCTTATTTGTGTTTGAGATTATGTGTTGTAAAGTTATGTTGTGCTAACTAGATTGATTGTGCAGACAAGATAGCCTCCCCTGAGATACATTAAGGTATGAGTTTGCTTATGTCGTCTATTTGGTGCTTTATTGTTTGATTATGTCATCTATTTGGTGTTCGAGTGCTTGGTGTCTATTGCGTCGTCTAGTTGATTAATTTAACATGGTATGTTTGCAAGTTGGTTGAATGTTTGATCAATTTCATAATATGAGTATGTGTCCAAACGATTTTGTTTTAAGATGATTGTACTAATAGATATGTGTTAAGACAATTTATATGTACTTGAGTGTAAGTAGTTGGCAGTGGTAGCATTATGTCTAAATTATGACATGATTGTTAAGCTTGGTAAAGGTTGATTTCAAATTGATAGATATGAGTGTCTTGATATTTGGAACATGTGGTTGACATGTGTGAGTAGTTTCCGTGAACATGCTTGGTATTAGCGTGACAAGGTAATAGTTGATGTGTTTATATAACTAACAATTGGGTTATGTGACAATACATAGTAAGCCTCAATTCCACTAACGTAAAAAGTTAAAGGATGGGAATTGGGAAAGAATTCCTTTGGTTATGTTTGGAAACCCTAATTCCAAATGAATGAGTACTTTGCACATAGGAATTCTTCTTAACCTTGATTTGTCTGAAATTATGTGGATATGTGTTATATTCATGAACATGTAATTGACAGGTATATTAGCTAGTCTTTAGTTACAGGTGGATTTGCCAAGGGAATTGGAATCCCTTGAGAAATGGCATGGACGTGTTCAGCTACAAAGCAACATGCTTGGCACAACAAGATAAGGTATATGGTGTATGGTTATATTTATTTATGCACTAAAATTTATATATTTATGGTCATCTAATGCAAGGGATTGCATGGAAAAGAAATTTCCATGACATGTTGAAGAAGGCTCTAATTGAGCTTTCCTTGGGAACCATGGGGATTGAGTCATGGTGTCTACAGTTAGTCTTGTGCTTTTGGTATTTTGCGATTGTTGTGCTTGATTTGAGATTTTTCATGTGTCTAGTGCATAGCTATGCCACTTTATTGCAGTGTCGTGTTGTTATTGGTTTTCATGGTTTTCTCCTTGGTTGTTTCTTGGTATTGCCTTTTATGTTTTGATTATTGGGAATTTCTTGGGAAAGAGGAAAGTTAATGGAGCTCGAGGAGAGTTGTGTGATACTTGAAAAGTAATGTAAGATTCAGATGAAGCTCTGTGCATAAGTAAGCACAGTGGAAGGTAAGACTATGACAGTCAGTTGGACTGGTTTGGTCCATTGGCGTAAATGGATAGTGGCAGGATAGTCATGAGAAAGATAACAGGAAAGGTGAAGTAAATGGATATGATGCATCAGATGGCTTGGCTATGTTGGGAACTATTGTTCTCAATGATGTGCATATCTTGAACACATAAAAGGCGTTCTCTTAACCTTGACCTTATGATATTTGGTAATTGTGTTGTGATCATGATTGCGTTGATGTTATATATACATACATCTATGTATGTACGTATGTCTTTCCTAACAACGTCATCATGGATCATGATTGTTTTATGGTAATGTTTATGTATATGTATGTATGTGTCCATGTATCTATTCCACTGTTTGACAGGGTCATCAGGAATCTTTCTTGTGGAGGAATGATTGCTTATGCAGGTGAATGACATGAAGAGTTTCTTGGTTTATGAAGAATCAAGTGGGAAGAGTAGTCCTGATAAATATATGAGGTTAGTATCATGTGGTTATGAGTTGATATTATGTGATTATATTATGTCTATGTTATGGACAGGTTATATTGACGGATACACCAATGAAATGAAATTAGTGTGGTCTGCGACATGTTGGGACAAGTGTTGGCTTGTAGGGGCCTGACCCAGGTTCAGAGGTGACTTAGCCAAACAAATTCTGGTACTACTGTCCCTTTCAGCAACAGTCTATAAAGCATGGACTGAAGTATCACCCAAAGTAGTATGGGAGGGTGCTAGAACCAAGTTTTCGCACCCTGGGGATGTCTGATGAGCTCTGGCAGTTCGCGGTTTGACCCTGCGTGCACGTTGCTACGCGCATTTATTAGTCCCTCGCAACCTCTGATGCTACCTTCGTGCAACCCTAATCGGGGTGCCATCCTTATTATTATCCATGATCCTTATTATTAACATATTGTTCTCTAATTACTTATCTTATATATGTAAGTCTAGTGATATTTAACAATATATTCAGCATTCATATAAGTGCGCGCGATAATCAAAATAGTAAAAATGCATAGAATGTAATTACAAAAGCAGATACACAGGAATTGGAATAAACTTCTCTTTATTATTCTTCGTTCAAGGTTACATACCTGACACCACCTTGTGCACTTAGTTGCAGGGGTCCGAGCACTCAGCTGCGGAATCTACTAGGCCTCTGCGCACTCAGTTGCAGAGCCTCTTCCTACCACTATGACCCAATACACTTAGACTCTTACTCTATGCTTGAACCATTCATATTCATCTATCTCTAGTTTTCTCCTTCGCTATCTTTACAACTTAGAGCCTCGCTCTATTTATATAATCACATGGTCTGCAGACCATGGGTAGGTCGACATGACATTACATTACATTACAACACTTAGGGCGGACAACCCTATGACTCAATATACATTCTGTGCTCTGTGCCCGCAATTCGCGGATTCTTACAACATATTTGACCAAAACTTGGGCTTTGAGCCCAAAACCATGTTGTGAGGGGATTTGATGCCCAACAGGCACCCAACAAAAACATCGTGACTCTCTCTCGAGTCACTCTGTCGGCGCGGCGGTCTTGGCATGGAGTCCCTACAGTTGGTCCCAAACTGCTCGGAGGTCCGCAATGCACTGCTCTGCGGTTTGTTGGACCTACTGCACGCGCTCTTTCGATGCTTCTTTATGAGGATCAAATCACCGCCTTAGCATGTAGAGCCCCTGCATCTGTGCGAGCTTGCCCTCGATATTTTCCGTAATGGTGAAGGCCTCGTCTATCCATGGTTGGACACACGCTTTGAGAAGTGCCTATTTCTGTCTTGTAGCATCCACCTACTCTTTCAGTGCCCTTGCTTGATGCATCTTTGCGAGCTATTGAGTGAGGAAAACTGTCTACGTAGTTCCTCGAACATTGTCGTACTGGTCCTAAATTTTGCGTGCCTCTTTTTCTAGGCATTGTATGTTGGGGTCCTCTTACAAATATGTGAGGACACCAAAGGCTTGGTCCAACGTACTGGTAGAGTCCTGCACTACCCGTCCATTTTATTCCAACCATGTTTGGATAGTGCTAACGCATTGCTCTCTAACTTTAGGGGGAGTGGAAGGTCGCGTCTTCAGTCACAGCTCGACAATCTGGAGATTCAGCTCCAGCTGCACTCACATTGTTTCCTCGTGCGCATTTCAGACTCCACTTGCCGAACAGTGGATCCACACTTATGTTGGTAGGTTTGTGGCGATGGACAACTCTAGGACGTGCCGGAACGCTTCATTAACTGTCTGTACTAGCTTCTAGTTTTGTGACACTAGTTTGTCACGCTGCAGGCTGAGCTGTTCGATGTTGATCTTTTGCTCACTCATCACCTAAATCGTGCGGCCCTCCCTGGCGCGGAGCTCTACTGTTATTCCATCCTGTAGTTGGTACAATGTGTCTCATGGAAGGGAAACCAAATTAAGGCCAAGTCCATTGATCATGCCAACCGCAACTCTGTTGATCTCATTCTCTGGTGCTAGCACCCCTTCCGATAACACTATGATATTGGCCATCCTTCCGCGTAGCATTTGCTCTGATGCTGATGTGCTGTTGTGACGTAGGTGGCTATGGTTCCTTCCTGTGGGGGCTGCACCTATAGTTCCTACAGCGACGCCCTTAGGGCCCCCAACACAGTCTGATGCTCTAACATCACTTCCTGGAGCACTTCCTTGGTGACATTGCAAACCGTCTCGCCGATGCCATAGAGGTCACCTTCCATTAACGTGATAGGGTCGATGGCCAATTTGGAGGCCTTGACCTTTTTCCGTGGACCTGATCTCTCTGTGACACACGACCTTTTGAGTTGGGTGGAATTTGTGCCCCGTCCATGCCCTCTTCTGCAAGGCTTGTGTCCTTTGCCTCTTGTCCTGTAGACAATTCCTGACCCTCCTTTGCCTGCGTTGTTGTGGCTTATGTTGTCTGCATTGTTGTTGCTACTTCAGTGGCCTTTGCCTGCTCCTTGGTTGCCTGTGCTGCCTCGCGGACTACCCTTACCTCTGCTACCACTTTTTCATTGCGCCTCTTCTCGGCCAGCTGCGTGACATGCAGCTTGGACTCATCCTTTCTTTTTTGTGCTGTTGTCCTATCCAACTCCACCAAATCTAGGGCACGCCACTTGGGGGCCATGATTCTAACACTGTAAAAATTGCATCATCAATGGTGATGAAGGGGAATGTGGTCCACTGCTGCATCGAATCCTTTCATGCCTTGATGTCAATATTGTGCATGTCCACCTTGAAGTCTGCAAAGCTCCATAGGTTGTTGTGCACAATGGGGGACAGATGCAACCTTCTATTAATCCACATCTGGATGCTCGCCTCCATGAGCACTCAGAAGATCTTTGTATCGCGAATCTGCTTCCCATCCTTGGTAGACCAGAGAGATGCGTACTTTGTGGCCTCTGGTATGTCATGCTCAATGCTCAGGAACTGACTGTCCTCCAGAAGTTCTCTTGCTACCAGCAAAATGGACAAGAGCAACCACGTGTAGTGGAAGGTCTTACCCTGCTCTTGGGCTTCCTTGCATTTGATCAAGAATTCCTTGCAGAGGAACTCGACTCCATTGAATTAGACCCCCTCTGCACATTGTTCGGCCAATGCAACTACTGACACTAGTACTTCATCGTTGCGGGATTTTTTTATTACCTTCCCAACAAAGAGTTGGGTGGCTATGCGCACCCCTTTATCCTTGATACTACTGATGGCATAACCCCTCTTTCTCTTCTTGAGCTTATGTTTTTTCTTCATGGCTTTCGCGAGAGCCAGATTTCCGCTTTTTACTACTATCATTGCGGGGTCTTTTCCCTTACAGGGAAGTCGAGAAATTCTGTGGATGAGATTCGCCGTGATGGGAATAGGCTCCTCTAGCCGTTGGCTTGTTGGGGCTTGACCCAGGTTCGGAAGAGTTATTATCCAAACAAATCCCGCAGCTACTAGCCCTTTCGAAAATAGTTTGTGGAGTGCGGATGGAGGTCTCACTCGAGGTAGCATGGGAGGGTGTTGGAACTAGGTTTCTGCACCCTTGGGATGTCTTGATGTGATCTGGAGGGGTTGCGAACCATTTTGCAGCCTTGGGCCACTTTGTACTGTTGTCAGGCTTCCGCGTAGATTCGTACAGGTGCATTTTCTTATTAATGAATTTATTATAGATCTGATCTACCTCTTAAGGTCTTTAAACAAACATTTAACAGTAACAACTAGTGCACACAATCAGAAATATGTATAAATTTAGAACATAAGCAACAGATAGATTCGCGATAAACCACACAATGATTCATAAATTCTTATCTTTATTGATCCCCTTTTCAATACAACCCGATCTGCCCTGGGCACTCAGCTGCAGGGGTCTGCGCACACAACTGCGGACTCTACTAGGCCTCTGCACACACAACTGTAGAGCCTCTATCTATCTACCAACATCCTTGACTCAGACTTACAGACATTGAGAAAATATTGCATTCATAAAACCATAACATTTAGATCCATAATAAAAACTGCCTTCTAATCATAAAGCCTTGCTCTATTTATACATTTCCATGGTCCGTGGACCATGGGCATGCCGACTCACTTTATATTTTCTTACATTATTTTTGGGTGGACAACCCTTTGACTTTTTTCATTATGATTTGTGCTCCACGCACCTTGTGGAGCCTTTACCATACTTTTTCCCAAAATTGTAGTCTTTGAGCCCCAAAACCGTTATGCGACGCCTCTGCTACCCAACAGGCCCCCAACACAATCATCATGACTCATCCCAAGTCACTTGGCTGGTGTAGCAATCTTCGCGCGGAGGTCATTCAACAACTTCTGTGCTTTGCGTACCCTTGCAACAAAATCTTCTGCCATTTGCTTTACCCATTATACGCGAGTCATAGATGCATCAGTATCAGATCTAGTTGCTTGTCAGTGTTCCGATGCTGCTTGCATGTGTGCTAAATTTCTCTCCATGGTGGTGGAGATCGCAAATGCCTCATCAAGTAAAGGCTGGATGCGTTCTTTAAGCACTACTTCCTTCTTCCTAGCGGCATCAACTTGTGCCTTGAGAACCTAGGGCTCCCTCATTTTGGCTAGCCGCTATGTGATGGAAACCATTAGCACAGTCCCCGAACTTTGTCATAAGCCTGCTATAACTCCCGCGCTTCTATTTCTACCTACTGTAGTGTTGGGTCATCCAGTAGGGATGTGAGCATAAGGAGGGATTGATCCAACAATCTCGAGAAATCTTGGATAACGTGCTTTATTACTTCCAATCCTGATTGAATTTCACCGTGGTGCTGCTCTCAAACTTCTGAGGGTGTAGGTGGTTGCACCTTCAGTCTTTGTTCCACAATTTGTAAATTTAATTCCCACTGAGCTTTCACGGCTTCCTCTTGGGCCGTACGGAATCCTGTGGCCATGTGACGAATCTTGTCAGTTATTGGAAGTTCTGCTGGGACAACCAACTCCAGGACCTTGCTGCAAGCCTCTGCCACAACTTGTTCCACTTCCTGATTGTGTGCGACCAAGTCATCACGCTGTGGACTGACTTGCTCTAGATTTTCCTTATGCTCCATTAACCTTTGGAGGGTTCAGCCTTCCCTGGCACACAGCTCAGCAATTATCCCATCTTGTAGTTGGTAGAGGGTTTCTCTAGGTAGAGCAGCCAAATTCAACCCCCAACATCCGATGTCACCCTCGCCTTTGACTAGGAAAGCGCCTGCTGGCAACACTAAAGTGTTCATTGTGTAAGTACGTACCATCTACTTGGCTGCAGCTGTGTCATCTGCTAGGGTTGATATCATCCCTCTCGAAGGTTTCACTTGTAATGCCTGCAACTGCACTCTGAGCTCCCCCAACACAGTTGTCTGCTCTGTCATCAATTCCTCTAATGTGCCTATAGTGACATTGCATGCCGGTTCGCTACTGTCAAGAAGTTATTTCTTCAAAGTATTTGCTGTTTTTGACTTTCTGTGTTTATAAGGTGATTCTTTGGTACATGACCTCTTGCCTTGGGTCAATTTTGTGGTAAATTCCATGCATTCTTGTGTCTGAGATCCCTTCTACATGTCCTGTTCCGAGGAAATTTCTTGATCTTCTGTGGTCTCCTCGACAATTACTTCTTGGGTTGTCACCTGCTGCGAAGTGGTCTTTTTTCCCTGACGTGTCCTTTCTGTTGGAAATAATATTGAGAGGGGGGGTGAATCAATATTAGCAAGTAAATAATATTTCATTTCCATAATCAAATTCATATACGCTACTTCAGTTAATGAAACTTGCATATATACGCAACTGTGTTTAAGGCAACTAGCGTATACCCTGCAAACCTATATTTTAATTAATTCATCATATGTTGATCTTTAATCTGTGCATCAGAACCATATAAATAGTAAATGGGTGCGATAAAAATAGAACAGACAATCACACACATGAAATGTAGGTTTTAACCCCATATAGAAATTACCTGCATACGAATTCTAAAATGCATAAAATAAACAATGCGAGAGCATAACACATAAAACACATATACACAGATTTTCCCTTGGATCCCAAAACTGGGACTACCAGCTTGATTTTTCATTATGTTCCTTTCAATGTTATAATACATATTTATACATGCCGAAGCATTCAATACCATGGACCGAAAACCATCGCGTCGAAAAAACATGTGTGAAAATCATGCACAAAACCATAGGTGGGTCCACCCAACTTAACATAGGGGCCAAAACCAAAATTTTCCGGGGCGTTGCCGTGGATCCCATAAAGTGGGGTTACGGGTGCCCTTCAAACCCCGTATTAACTACGTGGAAATAATATAACATAGCCCAACATTCTCCCACATGTTGTTTTCTTTCCACAGGGGGCACAAGAGAGCTTAGTCATTTTCCCAACTGTGAAATGCACATTGTCTCTCTACACCAAGAGAATTTCTCAGAGCTCACAGATTTTGTCAATCCCTCTGCAGTATTCTTCAAAGTGTCCACCTTTACCAGCAACACCTTTTTGTCTTCTATCATATCCCTCACAAAGTGATACTGAACATCAATGTGATTTGTCTTTGAATGATATGCAGG
>APFE031591323.1:65969-94828 GCA_000404065.3 Pinus taeda
CACATTGAACTACACATGCACTTCATCAGAAATCTCATTCATGACCATGTTCTTGAAGTGCAATATTGTTCAACAGATGATCAGGTTGCAGACATCTCCACAAAGGCTCTCACAGAGGCGAAGTTCACTAAACTTCGATATATGCTTGGAGTTCAGGAAGTTGTCACTAAGGGGGGATAGGCTCTAGTGCCTCCTTCCTTCTCCTATTGTGTCATATTTGTAAATCTTCAATCCTATCCCAAGTTGTTCTTAAGGGGGGATGTTACGATATTCTGACATGTAGGAATAGTTAAGTATAACTTGGTCTAGTATAGAGTTAGGTAAAGTGTGTTTCTTTACCATGTACATTTGTAACTTACAATCCGACGGTCACGATATGTAGTGATCCGACGGTTCATTCTCTCCTTGGTATTACCGACACTTGATCCGTGGCTGGACACCCGATTGGTCCATGAATTCTATTTAAAGCGCATGGAGGGTCATTTGTAGGTTAACCGTGCATGAGAGAAGCTTATGTAAATTTTCATTCTTTTATTAATAAATTGCCTGTAGTAGCCATGTTGGCGTAGGCCGTGGACTGTTTCCCTCTCTGAGGGTTTTAACCACGTCAAAATACTGGTGTATTGATCTGTGATCTGTTTGTGAGCGGTGTCCTTTTGGTGTTCTGTCTGAGGAACTTACCCTGTAAATTCCTACACTGCAATTGTCTCTATCTTCCTTTTAATAAAAAAAATTCTTCTTACAATTTTTGTACTGGTACATTCTTATACCAATATGTAGGCTTCTACCTGCAGAAGGATACAACCTTCTCTCATTCTCCATCTTCTCCTTGAAGGGAGCCACAACCCCCTAGCTCTTGTACTAGCTGATGTGATTACTAGTATGTAGGTGCTGGCCTACAGAAGGCTACAACCTTCTCTTTTCTTCCAGGGACCACGTTTCATAAATTTTCAGACTGGATCCATCAATAACATCATTCAAACATCAAATATATCTGCCTCAACCAATCTCCTTTGCACCAACCAAAACTGAATCAAACAATCACTTCTCAGAATGTTGTAACCAAAAGACAGTAACACTAACCAAAACCCAAGCCAGAACCTAGAACACTACAACAACAAATAGAAGTAGCTAAAGCATATTTTATGAGGTATACGCTACTTCAATGTGTCTAACCTGCGTACATACGTTGATTTCTCAAGGATAACCTACATATAGATCTTCAAATCAAATTTAAGATGCATACACTGTTTTGATATGCAGAACCATCGTGTATACGTGCCTTTGCTAAATTGAACCTGAGTACAGATCTGTAAATGATGATTTAAACTTTACAACAATCCCAAACATCAGTTATAACCAGATCATCATATTTACAAATTACAACATGCGCCAGTTATTCAGATAAAAGATCAAAACCACACAAAGATACTTATTTCAAGCCTTAAGATCTTGACCCATCATTAGATCTTATCCTTCATCAAGCAATAAGGTTCATCCTTTATTCAGATCTAGCTATGCACCATTACCCAATAACTTGTATTTTGGAACATGATCCTCATAAGATATTCAATGCTTGAGTTTCTTTGCTTAATGATCTTCTCCTCCTTTTATAGCCTTAAGCCTTACTCAATACCATGGACAAAAACCACTTAGAACCAATACCTTGGACCAAATACATGGGGTCAACACTTCAGACAAGATACCTTGGACCAATACCACATACCAAAACTAAGTTTTCCAACATGTACATGCCTTTCCTTCTGTGAAAGTGCGTGTGTATTCTATACACTCCTTTTGGTCTGCGAACCCACATGTACGCGCAGCTTGGTCAATGGGGAACCTATGTATACCTCTCTCTCTTCATTTTGTGAGTCTGAACTATGATCTGTCATCTGAGTGAGTTGCCATCAAGGACAACACCTCTATCATAGGCCGAATCTGTGTCATAATGCCAACACTTTCCTCCAATATAGTGAGTCATAGCTAGATTTCCTTCTTTCGCTGTTGTGCTACCATCCTTTCTAATGCGGCCATGTCCAGGGCGCGCCACTCCGAAGGCCATGCTGCCAATACCTCGTAAATTGCATCATCTGTTGCAATGAATGGAAGCTTGACCCATGTTCACTTTGGATCCTTCCGCGCCCAGATATACAGGTTGTGCATATCCACTTTGGACTTAGCTGTGCTTTGCAAATTGTTGTAGATTGTTGGGGACATCCACGGTCTGCGAGCGATCCATGTCCAGATACTCGCCTCCATGAGTATCCAAAATACCTTGATCTTCCAAACCCTCGTGGCATCCTTTATAGCCCAAAGTGAGGTATACCGCATTGCTTCAGGTAGTTTGTGCTCATTGCTGGTAAACTGGCTACCCTACGACAGTTCTCCTGCAACTAGAAGGATTGATAGTGGCAACCATGCATAATGGAAAGTCTTAACTTTTTCCTATGCTTCCTTACAATTTGTCAAAAATTCGTTGCATAAGAACTGCTCCCAGTTAAACTGAACCCCTTCTTCACACTACTCCGTAAGCACAATGATAGGAGATGGTACCTCATCTGCGTGGAATTCCTCATGAGTTTACGGGCTAGGAGCTAGGTGGCGACGTGCACCCCTCGATCTTTGATGATTGGTATTACATATCCCCGCTTTCGTTTTTCCAGCTTATATTTAGCCTTCATTGCTTCTGCAAGACTCACGTGGCTATTTATTCCAGCTATGTCTGTGGGGTCATTCCCTTTAATAGGTGGGTGATTAATCTGGTGTACTAAATCGGCTGTGATAGGAATCACTTCTTCCAACTAGAGATACCCATCATGTACCAGACAGAGTAATTGCCGGATAACAAAAATGGTGATGGCCGCGTGGTGATAGTGGGGTATCCACCTCAGATTAAGTAATCCCGCCTTTTCCACACCCAGTAACCACTTCCGTGGTAGTAATTTGTCTTCGGCCAATTGGGGGAAATTTTCGCTGTCCGCAAGACCCCAATCTTCAAACTTGATACTCGGTACTCGGCCCAGCGGCAAACCATCAAACCTTATCTCATCCGAAAGAAGCGGGGTCTGGAGCGTACTCTTCACAGCTCCAAGTCCTTCGGTATATTGGCCATCCCATTCCATGTAGAGACATATGGGGGTAGTGAAGGTATTTGGAAAGCATACTCTTCTTCCTCATCCCGCGCTTCAATCTGAGTGATTAATGCTTGCAAATATTCTTCGTTCTCATTGATTTCAGTGGTGATTGCTTTTCCCTTTTCAGCTACTGATAATTTACTGAATCTCGATGATACCCTAACTGGCCCCATCGTCTGTTTGTCTTTCTAGTGCTGCGGTGTGAATGGGGACTTTGGAACCTTGGGGGCCGCAACTGCTTCATCAAGCTCCACCCGGTTTGGATACAACTCTTCCGTGCACTGTGCTCAGGTTCTCGCCATGGTACTCTATAATATTCCTAACCCGAAATATTCCTCAAAACCCCAGCAAAAACTCCAACCAAATATGTGCAAATGATATAATAACCCAGAAGTGATAAAATAACAGTGGAACAATATATAATAATGTAAACCGGAAATATAAGCAGATACACAAAAATGCAGTGAGAAATGCGAAGCCATTTTATTATACTGAGAAATAAAATGAGTACAAGAGGTGATCAGACATATGGCACCTCGACTTGCACAAGACAAGTGAAGAAATACTCTCAGAATGACAAGAATGGCCTTTCTGCGTGGATGCTGCTGTTGTGCTGCTGTTGTTGCTAGAAAATAGATGATCGTTTGGGGCTATTCCCCTCCTTGGAAAAAGCTGAAACTCTAGATTCAGGCTCTACTCAAGAAACCCAGAAAAACCCAGAAAGATTTCCTGGAATGGTCGAGCCCCGAAAAACACCCTCTTGGGGTTCTCGCAATTTCTCAATGCCCTACACTGCCACTGAAGAAAACCCCTCTAAAATCTGCCTGAAACACTACCTAAAACCCTACCAAAAATCCTCCAATGAGACAAGAGCTGGACCCCCGCTCAATCTCCCAGCATAAATCCACCTGCAAAGCCCAATCTAGCACTGCAACCAAAAGAACTACGTCCCTCTCCAAGTGCTGCGCAGTCCTCCAAAAAGCTGATAAATCTACTGCTGAAATGATGATAAAAATACTGCCGAAATAGTGATGGAAATACCTTGCCCGAGCAGGCACTCGAAGTCCCTCGCGGCTAAGGGTGAGATCTCTGAATGCAGACACTCGATGCACTAAACAATGCTGCAGACTAGCTAAATAGCCAGCGTGCTCAGAAGTCGAAACGACTAGCTCAAAATGCACATAACTCAATGATCCAAAATGAAGGGGCTCCTATCTATTTTATAGCCTCTGCCTCTCACAATCCCTAGGCTCACCTCCTCCTACGTGACTCCCCTCTTGCCACGTGTTCTTTTCCTCCTACGCAATTCCTCCATGTGTCTGTGTGGGCTCCATTTCTGCATCCCCCTTTGGTCCCCTTGGCTCCCCTTTAAGTCACAATGTTGTGCTACCTAGGAAGTGACTTTTTATTCTAAAGTGAGTTATGTTCCCCCTTCCTCACTTTTTATTTACAAATAACTATAGAAGGCAAAAATTGAACAAAATTGAATATTCCAATTAGCCATAGCTAATTAGGAATATTACAGTTCCCCTGGAAAAATGTTGCTTGTCCTCAAGCAACTGAAGTGATGGATGCTGTAAGATCTTCTCACTCTCCCAAGTGGCATCCTCATCTAGCAAATTCTTCGACGTCACCAAGAATTCCCAGATCGTCCTGGTCCACAGCTGCGTTTCCCTAGTGTTAATGATAGCCTCTGACTGTAATACCAAGCGCCCCTCATCATCCATAGGTGGTAGCTCATCTGTCATGGTCACCTGCTGCCCCAATGCCTTCTTCAGGCATGATACATGAAAAATGTTATGAATCTTGCTGCCTTGGGGTAGCTCCAACTCATATGCAACCTGTCCAATCCTGCATATAACCTGTATAAAAGCAAGGCTTGAGCTTATCAACCCCCTTATGCTTCAGTGATGACTGTCGGTATGGCTGTAATCGTAGGTAGACCATGTCCCCTACCTCGAACTGCCTCTCCACCCGACCCCTGTCGACATACAACTTCTGCTAGTTCTGCGCTTAGCCATGTTATCCTTGAGAGCTCGGAGGGTATCCTGACTCTCTTTGATCCAAATCTTGGCTCTAGGAGCCCTGCTAGCACCAAACATCACGTCGAAAAAAGATAAAATATGATACCCATAGAAGGCATAGAATGGTGACATACCAATGGATATGTGATATGAAGTATTGTAGCAGTACTCCCCCAGATGCAGCCACTTCAGCCATGCTCATTGCTGCCCACTGACATAGTTATGCAAGTAGCCCTCCAACCACTTGTTAACTATCTCCGTCTTCCCGTCCATTTGTGGGTGATAGCTGGTACTCGGTGTCAACTTCGTCCCCACCAATCAGAAAAGCTCCTACCAAAACCCACCCATGAAACGACTGTCCCTGTCACTGACGATGGTCTTAGGAAGACCATGTAACCTGAAGATCTCCCTGAAGAACAACTCAGCCACCTGTGCTACTGTATAGTGCGTGGATATGGCAAAGAAATGTGCATACTTTGTCAGTCGATCAACGAAGACAAAGATACAATCCTTGCCCTGTACCATGGGCAACCCTGTGATGAAGTCCATCGAATTGCTCTCCCATTTCCCCTCCAGAATGGGAGGAGGCTGTAATAAACCCACAGGATGGCTCATCTCTCCCTTGTTCCTCTAGCAAACATCGCACTCTCGGATGTGCTGGAGCACGTCCCCCTTGAGGCCCTTCCATGAGAACCTCTCTCTAATGGCCCTGTAGGTTTTGGTAAACCCCTGATGTCTTACCAAAGGTGAATCGTGTGATGCCTGAAGTACCTTCTTCTTGAGCTGTGACCCCTCAGTCAAGAAGATCCGGTCCCTGTAATATATGATCTCATCAACCACCCTGTACCTATCATCTGCCACCTGCCCATCTAGAACCTCACATGCAAACCTATCCTTGGATACTCTACTAAGAGTCGAGCCCTCCAATCCATATCCAAGCTCATAAGAGACAACGTGGCTGGTCTACGTGAAAGGGCATCTGCTACCACATTGCTCTTACCCTTGACATACTCAATGTCAAAGTCATATGCTTGGATCTTACTGATCCACTTCTGCTGCCTCTCCTGTAGCTTCTTCTACTCCAAAACGAACTTGAGGCTGTTGTGATCAGTCCTCACCTTGAACCTGTTGCCTACCAAATACTATTGGTACTTAGCCAATGCATGCATGATGGCCAACATCTCCTTGTTGTATATGGAGTACAACCTCTCATGTGGAAGGAGTTTCCAGCTCTCAAATGCTATAGGGTGACCTCCCTGCATCAATACTGCGCTGATCCCCTCTCCCGACGCATCACACTCCAAGACAAATGGCTGCGTAAAATATGGCAACGCAAGCATTGGGCAGCTACTCATAACCTCCTTGAGCCTGTCAAAGGCTCATTGCGCTGTATCTGACCAACTGAATGCCCCCTTCTTCGTCAAATCTGTTAGGGGTGTAGCAAGCTGTGAGAAACCTTTGACAAACTTCTGGTAGTAAGTGCAAATGCCAATGAATCCTCGAAGTTTCGTCACATTTCTTAGCTCTGGCCACTCTCTCATGGCCCTGATCTTCTCCGCGTGGATCCTCACTCCGTCCACCCCTATGATGTGTCCCAGATACAACATCACCATCAACCCAAACTCACACTTGGAGAGTTTGGCATAGAACTACTGCTCCTATAAGATACACAATACTGTCTCAATGTGCTGGAGATGCTCCTCCCAAGTCTTGCTGTAAATGATAATATCATCGAAGAATACCAACACAAACTTCCTCAAATGACTATGGAAGATGTGATTCATGTAGGACTGAAATGTAGCGGGGGCATTGGTTAGCCCAAAAGGCATCACCAAGAACTCAAAGTGCCCATAGTGACACCTGAAGGCAGTCTTGGGAATATCCTGCTCCCAGGTGAATCTGATGGTACCCAAATCTCAAAACAATCTTTGAGAAGAATCATGCTCCCCTCAACTCATCCATCAACTCATCGATCCTGGGTATGGGGTACCTAGTCTTCAAGGTCTTCTTGTTCAGGGCCTTGTAGTCAATGCACATCCTCAATGTCCCGTCCTTCTTCTTCACCAACACCACAGAAGAAGCAAAAGGACTCGTGCTCGGACGAATGTGCCCAAGTGCCAACAACTCCTGGATAGCCCGCTCAATCTCATCCTGATAGGCTTTGGGGTGCCTATAGGGGGTGGTGATCACTGCCTAGATGCCCTGCTCAAGCTCGATAGTGTGCTCAAACCCCCGATCTGGTGGCTGTCCTGGTGGAATCTCTCCAAACACTATGGCATATCGATCAAGGATGGACTGGATCTCTGGATGTACTATCTGCCCTATAGTCCTTGCCTCTGATGCATGCAGCTCCACTACCCACTCTATGTCTCCCTTCCGGTAGACTGCCTCCATCCGATGAGCCGACACAGTCTGAGGCAGATATGTGTGTTGTCCGCGTATCTTCTCATGCCTCCCAGTCTTCTCATCATCCCATTCCATCTTTAGGGTCTTCCAATCTGTCGCGACCTTCCCTAGGGTAATAAGACACTGGACACCCAGCATCATGTTGGTTTTCGGAATATCGACCACGAAAAAATGGTCAGTAAATGTGTAGGTTCCCATCATCACCGAAAGCTCTGGAACATAATGAGCACACATCATGGTCTGATCTCCTAGGACCAATACTGAAAACCCTCAAAGCTCTCTATCTGAATACCTCTCCGCTCAATCATCTGTGCATCAATGAAGTTGTGGGTTGCCCCACTGTCAACCAAAACTGATATGCACTGGCCACATACTGTCCCTCGTACGCATAGCGTTAGATACTTGGGAACTCCCCGCAATGCTGCAAGGGCACCTCCGATGGGTGCAAAAGATGCACCACCTACTGTTGGTGGTGGAGGTGGTAAAGGTCCCGATATGGTATGGATATCTCCTGCCTCCACATCCTCCTCGTCATCCTCTTCTCCACTGCTCTCGGAGAATACCTCAATAAAATGTGCTTTGCCGGCAGCACATCTATGTCCTAGTGCCCATGGCTCCTGACAAGTGAAGCACAACCGCTTCTTCTTCAGCTCCCACCTGGCATCGTCGTCAAGCTGTACTCATCCTGGATTCCCGTTTGGAGGAGGAATCCTCACATTCTTCCCCTTAGACTGAAAAGTCTGTCTCTAGGGGTAAGGTGTTCGGGTCTTGGGTAAGACATCCTGTAGGTCTCGGGTCCTACTGATAGCGTCCTGGAGCGTGGCTGGTTTAGTGGATCAGACTAAACCCCGAAGTGGCTTTGCTAACCCCTCAACATACATATAGACCCTCTATGCCGTGGATAGGTCTGGCACCATCACAGGGACCCTCAATAAATCTGCAATGTAGGTCTCTAGGCTCCCTGTCTGCTTGAGCCTCGTCAGCTCAACAAAATGCTGCTATGGATCCCTCCGATCAAATCGATCCATCAGTCGCTTGGTAAACTCGACATATGTCGTCACTGTAGAGTGCCCCAGTGTAACCATCCCATGAAACCACCAATCTTGGGCCTCACCATCCAAATGCAATGTTGCCACCTTGATGGCCTCTGCTTCCAACATCTGGTTAAGCTGGAAATAAATGTATAGCTTCTCCACCCAAGACTTTGTTGAATTGTTTGATGAGCCATCAAACGTAGGCAAGTGGAATCTACTCGCTGCATGGTGGGTATCACCATCATGGTAATGCCGGTACCCTCTGTGATGTTCATGGGGTTTGCTATCCACTGGAGCTGAACAAAATCTCTGAATGAGAGGGCTTCCCTGAACTCCTGCCCATAGGCCTAGTATTATGCAAAATAATCACCCATATGTCCGGGCTCTGCCTTCTACTGGGCTACGGCCCCCGTGTTTGCTCCTAAGAAAGTGGGAATGGTAGAGCGTGTAGGGGCATGTGAGGCCACCTGTTATGCAATATCACACTGCTCTGGAAAGTGATGGGATGCACCTGATCCCTCACCAATCTGAAAAACTCATGGGCTCTCACGCTGTCTGGCCTCTACTACCGTGAATCTCTGCCCCATCACCTCAATCTGCCTCGACAGATCTTGCATTGATTTGAGGAGCATATCCGCAAATCTCTTCCCGTCCTTGTCGGCCATCTGTTTTGTGCCTACCATAGGCTCCTCCTATTCTGTTTTCACCATAGGAACACAGTCTCCCTCCCCGTATGTATTCTCTAACCTACGTCCAGTGTCTCTATACCTCCTACTTTTGTAACAAATGTAGGGTTTTCCCCTTGGTGCCATAGATCGCTAGCTCCACAGGCTGAGCCAAATCTATGCTCTAATACCACTGTAATATTCCTAACCCAGAATATTCCTCAAAACCCCAACAAAAACTCCAACCAAATATGTGCAAATGATATAATAACCCAGAAGTGATAAAATAATAGTGGAACAATATATAATAATGTAAACCAGAAATATAAATAGATACACAAAAATGCAGTGAGAAATGCTAAGCCATTTTATTATACTGGCAATAAAATGAGTACAAGAGATGATTAGACATATGGCACCTCGACTTGTACAACGCAAGTGAAGAGATACTCTCAGAATGATAAGAATGGCCTCTATGCATGGATGCTGCTGTTGTGTTGTTGTTGCTGCTAGAAAATAGATGATGATTTGGGGCTGTTCCCCTCCTTGGAAAAAGCTGAAACTTTGGATTCAGGCTCTACTCAAGAAACTCAGAAAAACCCAGAAAGCTTTCCTGGAATGGCCGACCCCCTCGTCAGCTCAACAAAATGCTGCTCTGGATCCCTCCGATCAAATCGATCCATCAGTCGCTTGGTAAACTCGACATATGTCATCACTGTAGAGTGCCCTAGTGTAAACATCCCATGAAACCACCAATCTTGGGCCTCACCATCCAAATGCAATGTTGCCACCTTGATGGCCTCTGCTTCCAACATCTGGTTAAGCTGGAAATAAATGTATAGCTTCTCCACCCAAGACTTTGTTGAATTGTTTGATGAGCCATCAAACGTAGGCAAGTGGAATCTACTCGCTGCATGGTGGGTATCACCATCATGGTAATGTCGGTACCCTCTGTGATGTTCGTGGGGTTTGCTATCCATTGGAGCTGAACAAAATCTCTGAATGAGAGGGCTTCCGTGAACTCCTGCCCATAGGCCTAGTATTATGCAAAATAATCACCCATATGTCCGGGCTCTGCCTTCTACTGGGCTACGGCCCCCGTGTTTGCTCCTAAGAAAGTGGGAATGGTAGAGCGTGTAGGGGCATGTGAGGCCACCTGTTATGCAATATCACACTGCTCTGGAAAGTGATGGGATGCACCTGATCCCTCACCAATCTGAAAAACTCGTGGGCTCTCACGCTGTCTGGCCTCTACTGCCGTGAATCTCTGCCCCATCACCTCAATCTGCCTCGACAGATCTTGCATTGATTTGAGGAGCATATCCACAAATCTCTTCCTGTCCTTGTCGGCCATCTATTTTGTGTCTACCATAGGCTCCTCCTATTCTGTTTTCACCATAGGAACACAGTCTCCCTCCCCATAGTTATTCTCTAACCTACGTCCAGTGTCTCTATACCTCCTACTTTTGTAACAAATGTAGGGTTTTCCCCCTGGTGCCATAGATCGCTAGCTCCACAGGCTGAGCCAAATCTATGCTCTGATACCACTGTAATATTCCTAACCCAGAATATTCCTCAAAACCCCAACAAAAACTCCAACCAAATATGTGCAAATGATATAATAACCCAGAAGTGATAAAATAACAGTGGAACAATATATAATAATGTAAACCAGAAATATAAATAGATACACAAAAATGCAGTGAGAAATGCTAAGCCATTTTATTATACTGGCAATAAAATGAGTACAAGAGATGATTAGACATATGGCACCTCGACTTGCATAAGGCAAGTGAAGAAATACTCTCAGAATGACAAGAATGGCCTCTATGCGTGGATGTTGCTGTTGTGTTGTTGTTGCTGCTAGAAAATAGATGATGATTTGGGGCTGTTCCCCTCCTTGGAAAAAGCTGAAACTCTGGATTCAGGCTCTACTCAAGAAACTCAGAAAAACCCATAAAGCTTTCCTGGAATGGCCGACCCCCTAAAAACACCCTCTTGGGGTTCTGCGCAGTTTCTCAATGCCCAACGCTGCCACTGAAGAAAACCCGCTAAACTCTGTTTGAAACACTGCCTAAAACCCTACCAAAAATCCTCCAATGAGACAAAAGCTGGACCCCTGCTCAATCTCCCAACATAAATCCACCTGCAAACCCCAATCCAGCACTGCAACCAAAAGAACTGCGTCCCTCTCCAAGTGCTGCGTAGTCCTCCAAAAAGCTGATAAAACTGTTGCTGAAATGATGATTAAAATACTGCCAAAATATTGATGGAAATACCTTTCCCGTGAAGGCACTCGAATTCCCTCAGGGCTAAGGGTGAGATCTCCGAATGGAGACACTCGATGCACTAAACAGTGCTGCAGACTAGCTAAACAACCAGTGTGCTCAGAAGTCAAAACGACTAGCTCAAAACGCACATAACTCAATGATCCAAAATGAGGGAGCTGCTATCTATTTTATAGCCTCTGCCTCTCACAATCCCTAGGCTCACCTCCTCCTGCGTGACTCCCCTCTTGCCACGTGTTCTTTTCCTCTTGCGCAATTCTTCCATGTGTCTGCGTGGGCTCCATTTCTGTGTCCCCCTTTGGCCCCCTTGGCTCCCGTTTAAGTCACAACATTGTGCTACCTAGGAAGTGACTTTTTATTCTAAAGTGAGTTATGTTCCCTCTTCCTCACTTTTTATTTACAAATAACTATAGAAGGAGAAAATTGAACAAAATTGAATATTCCAATTAGCCATAGCTAATTAGGAATATTACATACTCATGGGGTGCCTGGTAGTTGGGTGTTTCCTGGTCTTTACTAGTTCAAATCTCAAATATCCTAGTGTTGTCCATGGGTTCGTGAATTTGAATGTATCCCTTCCCTCCACTTCCAATGCATTAATATCGTCTAAGTGGCAGATCTTTTTGCATCTGATTCGGAACTCCTGCCTTAATGACTTGTCACCCACTCCTTGCTACCGTAACTCGAACTTCTTGTTAGGAATAGTAGTGTTAACGGTCACCTCCCAACATTCCCACATGGTAGTGCAACCCCTTCGATGTAGCCGCGATCTTGCTGACTGCATGGCCCTGCATGGAACCTTCTTTTCGCGCCAACCTCGAGAAACCTTGTTTATAGTCCCGTGCCCTCTTCCAACTACTCTGGGTGCTGAGATTGTGCTTTCCACAGCTAGTCAGGTGGTCACGCTCCAGGTGCAAGGTCTCAGCATTCCTGCTAGCCCCTGCTGCAAGCACCTTTCGAGTGCCTTCGTATCCGTTAGCTCCTTAGGTGTTGTTGTATGGGGTACACTCCTTTGTTGGTGCATTCGTAGCCATGATAGTAGGGTCACGACTCACTCTATTACCGAGGTAGACCTGGCCAGACCTGGTTCCCTTATGTGCAGATTCGTGCAGTCTGCTGGTGTGACGCCACTCTTCATTTTGCTGATTCCTTCCCTTAACATTGTGCTTTTCCTTCTCAGCTGCACCCATTCTTCTGGGTTCCCTCTTGTCTCACCATTGATAAGATCACCTTTGCCCCCCCTGTTATAGGCCCATCGAGCCCCTGGTTTCCGCAGATTCCCAATGGGTTGTGTTATCAGACAGACGTTATTCATGCTCCCCCCTGTTTTCCTGCTGACTTTGTCGCGGAGAGCTGGTAGACTGCATCGCCGTGGTGAATTCAAATTTTTTATTTTTATTTGGTTAGGTGTCTACACAACATACACCTGTACCCTATGCCGTTGATGGGTGCTCACCCCGTTTTGTCCTTCAAATTGTACGGGTGCTGGCCCTTTACATTCGCACCACTTTCCCCTAGTCTTTTGGTATGTACTCCACCCTTGTACAATTGTTGCACACGACGCCCCCGTTTGTGCACCTTGTTGCTTTTATCCCAGACTTGCCGTTTTGTAGCGGTTTACCAATTACTCCACTTTTGTTGCACCCTCATCAGTTTGCCACTCCTTTGCTTCTATCGTTACATGGCGTAGTGATCTAATAATCATATTACAATTTAGTGTTGTTACCTCATCTCCTCATCTGAATCTGATTTGCAGGAACTATCGTGCTCCCATGAGATTCTTCCGTCCTCTATCGGATTCACCCGATCCTGATCTTGCGCTATGATCTAGTAGATACAGTCCAGTTCATTGTCACTATCCTCATCGCGCATAGGATTAGTGTAGCATGCCCCTTCGGTTGGGTCCAGCGGAACCACTACGTGGAGAGAATTTTTCTCGAATATCATTTTTTATCTCTTTAGGTTGATGACTCCATTCATATTCGTGGCCTAGTCTACCCCTAACAATGCAGGATATGGGTTACTATCATCCACAATTTCTATTACCTCAAAATTAGTTTGTGTGCTTGCACCTTCAATGTCTACTATAACCCCTTGTAGTCTCCCCATCGACAAGATCTTCTGTTGGTTCACCATCCGTAATTGGATAGAAGACCATTGTAGTGTGGGATTGCCCATGTGCTCCCAGGTCTATTTAGGTAGGACATTCGCATCTGACCCCAAGTCTAGGACGAACTGATCCATTTCATAGTTACCAATCTGGGCAGTCAATCACATTTCCTGCCCGGTGCGCAAAGCATGCTTGCTTAGTTTTTGGACCATGCGGGGTTCATCCAACCCTATGCACCTAGTTATCAACTTTTGCAATCCCTTTACCACTTAAGTGTCCCATAGTAGCTTCATGCATGTCTCTAAAAAGGTAGTTAGCATAGAAGTATCCATCTCCGGCTTAGTTTGATCCTTGCTACCCGAAGTAGAAGCCTCCACGAAGCTATTCTTAGCTTCCATAAATGTTTCCTTTGTGCGTAGGGGCTTTGCGAACCCATGCATCCTCCTCAGGTCGCTTCCCCTTATCTTCTCTTGTGGTTGCACCACTTCTAAGCATCATGTTTACGTTAGGATCCTCCTCGTGCGGTTCTGCCTTCATCATTTGGACATTCTGAGTGGGAGTAGCCTGAAGCACCCATTTTTCCTGCATCTGTGCAACTAGTGTGGGGCAATCTACTGCTTCATGATCAAATTGGTAACAATGCAGGCAACATGTTTTGGTCGGGTTCATGCAATCACATGTGTAGTGCCCAGGTCCTCCACAATTGTAGCAGATTAATTATCCCTGCCCTTGTTCGGGTCCCATTCCTTCTCGTCCCCATCCAAGTCCCTGAAATCCGCCCTGCGCTATTGCTTCAAGTGGATCTTGAACTCAAGCCTCAGTCTGCATCCTATAAGCAGGTGTCCGATCCATCAACAACTCATAACTTCGGCAGTTTCATTTGTCATGGCCCATCGATCTACAAAAATTGCAAAATAGCTGTTGAGGGGGTTGTATAAGTTTCTGCAATAGATGACAGTTGTCTGTGGTGTGCTTTCCCCCCCCTGGCAGATCACGCACCAGAGTTCGGGTGCCATGCGTGGCCCCACTTGTGCCTCTGGTCACAATGGCATTGGTCCCCCTCTTGCCAGATAGTTTGTAATATTGGACAATGACCCTTATCATGGCCCTGGCCTTTACATTTTAAGCACCACACCTCCGCCTGTGCATCCGACCGGAGCGCCTTATCTTGTTTCAGAATTTGCATTTCTAAGCATAGGTTTTGTAATTGCAGGTGGATTTGCTAAACTCCCAACCTTGGATCCTGTATCGGAGTTTCATGCAACCTCATTGCTATCTCTAATGCTTCATCTTGGGTTGAGAAATTTTTCTGTGATAGAACCATCCTTAGATGTGGTGCAAAGATGCTACAAATCACGTGCAGTGCTGCCATCCGTCAACTTCATGTTAGCCTCGCGGATTGTACTCTTCAATCTCTGATCTAGATCCCATGGGGTTTCACCAAGTAGCATCGCAATCTCCTTGAACCTGATGATCGATTGCGTTTCTGATTTTTGTCGGCTAAATTCTTTGTTCAATGCATCCTGGATTGCTGCTATTCCCACATTTGGGTGATCACTAGAGTACTTTATATACCACATCACTGTGCAATCCCGCAGCGCACTTACCAAAGTAGCCTTTTTGATATCATCATCCATTACACCTTGTGCTTCCCATACCACCTTTACCACAAACCAGAATTGATTTGGTTCCTCATTTCCTACACCTCTAAATACTGGCAACTTGATCACGCTCGCCATTCCAACCCTCGGTGGTGGCAGAGGTGGGGTAGGTGAAGATGGGTTCAATGCAGGTGAAGTGGGGGATGGCATGGATGGCGGTGGTACCAGAGGAATGCGCTACTTTATCAATCAGACTCCACTTCTCAGAGAGAACCCTGCAAGCTCCTCTTCGCTTTCTCACGAAATAGAAATCAAAGGACTATTTTCTAATCCTTCAGTCCCTCGGTAGCCTCTTCCACTCTGCATTACCCCAAATATCAATGGATGCGCATAACTCGTTTCTCACATAACAACATTTTAATCCAAGTGTTCAACGATTTGATGTACTTACCCCGTGGTCCTTGGAGAAAGCGCCTTTCTGCTTCGCTGTAACTCACAGTTGCGTCTATCGCGAACTCAGTGATAAATCCTCCTATTATTCGATCCAACTAGTGATTTACTGCCCATGAAATTTTATCTTCAGATGCTTCTAGCCTATGCACCAACTCTGGAGTCCACACGATGGGCTGATCTAGTCTACACCTTCCCTGACTGTCAGCTAGCCTCAGGATCCATTCATACAACTCTGTCGAAAAGGACGTGAATAAAAAGTCGTGGATTTCTGTGTATATGTAGCGATCCAGCCACTTCTCCTTAGATATCTGCAGATTTTTGTTTTCCTGTACCACGAAATTGTGAAGCTTCTAATCCAACCAATCTTCAAGTTATTTCTTCGTAGGGTTCTAGTGTTCCAACATTATACATCCCTCAGGAAAATCTCGGCCCCGGAAATGGAACCATTTGTTGGCTTGTTGGGGCCTGACCCAGGTTTGGGAAAGTTATTAACCAAACAAATCCCACAGCTACCAGCCCTTTCGGCAACAGTTTGTGGAGCGTGGCCTGAGGTCTCACCCAAGGTAGCAGGGGAGGGTGCTAGAACCAGGTTTTTGCACCCTTGGGATGTCTTTATGTGGTCTAGAGGTGTCACGAACCATTCTGCGGCCTCACACCACTCTGTACTATTGTCGAGCTTTCGCGTAGATTCACACAGGTGCATTTTCTTATTAATGAATTTATTATAGATCTGATTTACCTCTTAAGGTCTTTAAGCAAACATTTAACAGTAACAACTAGAGCACACAATCATAAATATGCATAAATTTAGAACATAAGCAACAGATAGATTCGCGATAAACCACACAATGATTCAAAAATTATTATCTTTATTGATCCCCTTTTCAGTGCAACCCAATCTTCCCTACACACTCAGTTGTAGGGGTCCGCGCACACAACTGTGGACTCTACTAGGCCTCTGTGCAGATAGATGAAGAGCCTCTATCTATCTACCAACACCCTTGACTTCGACTTACAGATGCTGAGAAAATATTGCCTTCATAAACCCATAACATTTAGATCCAAAACAAAAAATGCCTTCTAACCATAGAGCCTTCCTCTATTTATACATTTCCATGCTCTGCGGACCATGGGCATGCTGACTCACTTTCTATTTTCTTACATTATTTTCGGGCGGACAACCCTTTGACTTGACTCATTATGATTCCCTCACAGAGCCTTTACCATGCCTTTTCCCAAAATTGTGGTCTTTGAGCCCCAAAACCGTTATGTGGGGCCTTCGCTACCTAATACCAACCATAAGTACCCATAATGCACCAAGCAAAGTAGCTGCTTGATGGTGAAAATAATGATGGGTGAGTGATGAAAGTGTGGTATCCACAACAGATGAAGTAATCCAACCTTCTCCACACTGCGCAACCATTTTCATGGCTGTAATGTGATCACCGACCCCTCTGTAGTCTTTTTCATTAGGCTCTCCATCTCTAAGTGTGGGAACTTCTCGCTGTCCGTGAGGTCCCAATCTTTGAATTTTAGGGTAGGTACACATCATAGGAGCAGACCTTCAAAGGTAATTCCATCGAGGAGGAGAGGGGTTTGGATCGCACTCTTCATTGCATCCAGATCCTTTGGTACCTTAGCTTTCCCCTTTCATGGAGGGACATACTCGGGCAATTTTTCTATAGAGCGCATTGGTTGGATGTCTGCCTCCACTTCTTCTTTCTCTTCAACCTTGGAAATTAGAGCCTGTAAGTCCTCCTCCTCATCGTCTAACTCAATGATGACAACATTGCCCTTTTCTTCCATTTAGAGCTTACTGAACCGTACATTCCTCGGGGACATGTGGACTGTCCCGCTGGCTGCTTATCTTTTTTGGGTCTCGACGTCCGAGGTGATTTCAGGATTTTTGGCACAACCTTAGTACCTTTGGGAACATCGTGTACCGTGGGGTTCTGCGCAGCCTCGCCGGCGGTTCCTTTTGCAAAAACCAAACCTCTCTTGGTAGCTGCCATCTTGTTTGAACTGTATGTCGTCTTTTGCGAACTGAGGGGCTCGAATATCATTCGATGCTCAACAATATGTGCTCTAATCAACTGCTCAAATCTCAAGTGAAAAAGTTCTGTCTCATTGCTAGCCCCTGGAGTTTTATAGTGTCTTTTGAATTCAAATTCGACCATTCCCCCCAATTCTGGGCCATCAATGCTTTCTTGGCAGTAGATTTTCCAAAATCTTGCACATAACTGCTATCTTAAATTTTCACCGCCCACTCCATTTAGCCTCAAACTGGACATCCCGTCATGAAAAGTGACACCAATGGTCACTTCCCAGCCTACCCGTGTGACAGCGCAGTCCCCCATGTGTAAGCACGAACCTTGTGATATGCTAATTTTGTGTGCACCTCCCTTATCGCGCAACTCCCAAACAGACTCTTTTATAGTCCTGTGCTCTCTTCCAACTACCTGGAGTGCTGAGATTGTGCTTCCTACGACTAGTCAGGTGGTCGTACCACCTATGCAAGGCTTCAACTCACCTTCCAGTATTGTCCGCGAAAAATCCTCAACTTCCCTTGCGATAGCCGAAACTGTGCGTTCTATTGTATGTAGTGCTCTCCCTTGGTTACTGTGTTTGGTGAGATGCGGCCATAGCCACAGTAGTAGAGTCATAAATTCTTGGCGATAGTCTTCTAATTCAGAGGTATGATCATCTGCACCTTGCCTTGTCATCCTTGGTTCATTAATAAGACATGCTTGCTTGATCTCGTTTTCCAACCTCTTGACCTCTACGTCCATCAAAATTCTTTTCTTTCTCAGTCATACCCAGTCTTTTTTGAGTTCGAGAAGTCTAAGGTTCCCTCATCGAATGGCTTCCTGAAGCCTTATGTGTTCGACCTCGTGTAACTGGGTGATTTCTTCGTCTTGGGCTACGCGAACTGTCACCTATGTGGGCCCTCTTATGTGTGGATTACTCTGTGCATTCTCTTTAGAAATTACAGTCCCTACTCTCTTCCGCCCCTTTGGAATCATTTCCACAGTTAGGGTTTTGCACATGGTCCTATAGGCCCATCGAAGCATTGGTACATGCAGGTCCTAATTAGTGCATCTCGCCTGGTGAACCTTATTCAGTACTTCGCACACAATATCGAATACTTCTCTGTGGATAATTGGTAGTGCGCATCGCCTTTCCTGCTGCTGCATTTTTTTATGATTCTCTATTCTAGGAGTGGTGTACACTTGTGCGGGCTATACAACGTATGTCCGTACCCATCGGGAAAGGTGGGCGCGCAAGTTGTTCCGCCCCTGGTGACTGGCTCTCGTTTTGAGCTGGGGTTTTCCAAAGCATAGGTGCATCATCCTTCTGCATCCACACTAGTCCTCAAAACTTTCTTGTTGCGTACCACACCATCGTGCGGGCATTATGTGTAGTGCCCACTTCAGAGCATCGAACCACTATTGTTCTAGTACTGCGCTTTGAAATTTGTTTAAGAATTCATCCACCGTTATCAACCCATCATATGTAGGTAGATCCCTTGCCTCTGTTGTCATGCAACACAGTGATCTAACCATCATGTTGCAATTAAGCATTGTCACTTCGTGCAACCGATTTTGTCATCGCTCTATCTCTTTGTTTGAATCCAAAGTGCAGGAGCTTTCACGCTCCCACGAAATCCTTCTATCTGCAGTGGAATTCACCCAATCCTCTTCTCACACGGTTATCTTGTAAATACAATTGAGATCGTCATCATTATCGTCATTGTGCACTAGTTCAGTGTATCATGCTCCTTTGGCTAGATCTAGTGATACTACTATGCGTAGTGACTTTTTTTCAAAGATCTTTTTGTGCTTCTTCAGATTTATGATTCCATTCATGTTAGTGGCCCAGTCTATGCCAAGTAGCACAGGATAGGGATTGCTATTGTCGACAATTTCTATCATTTCGAAATCCACCAAAGTTCTTGTGCCTTCAACATAAACCGTTACTCCTTGCAATCTTCCCATGGGCAAGATCTTCTATTGGTTCGTCATTCACAACTAAATAGAAGACCACTGTAGTGCGAGTCTGCCCATGCATTCCCATGTTTGTTTTGGCAGTACATTCATGTCCGATGTAAGATCCAGGATTACCTGATCCATTTCACACTCGCGGATTTGCACAGTCAACCTCATTTCCCTTCCTGTGCGTATTGCATGCTTTCCAAGTTTCCGAACCACACGATGTTCTCCTGACCCCATGCACCTAGTGATAAGTTCTTGTAATCCTTTTACTGCCTTGCTATCATGTAGCAGTTTCATGCATGTCTCTAGAAAGGTAGTGAGCATTGAAGGATCCATCCCTGGGTCTAGTTGATCCTTACTACTTGAAGTGGAGGCCTTCGTGAAGCTCTTCTTAGCTTCCATGAATGTATCCTTCGCGCGTTCTAAATAAAATTTGGGTTCCTTTGTAAGAGCCTTGCGAACCACACACTTTCTTTTGACTGCTTACCTTTATCATCGCGAGTGGTCATATCGCTCCTGAGCATCATTTTTACATTCGGGCCTTCTTTGCACGGTTTAGACCTCATCATCTACAAATTCTGAGTCAGAGGGGGCTGAAGTACCCCTTTTTCACGCAGTCTCGCTATCAATGTAGGGCAGTCTTCTACCTCATGATCAAACTAAGTACAGTACAAACACGATGTCCTTGTCAAGTTTGTACAATCACGGGCATATTTCCCTAGCCCTCCGCAATTGTAACAAATTAGTTTTCTGTGGCCCCTTCCTAGTCCCATTCCACCTCGACCTCGATCGTGCCCCTGAAATCCAGCGTGCACCATTCTTGTATATGGATCGAGGGTTCGTGTTTTGCTCTGCACCCTATAGGTAGGAGTCTGATCCATCATTAGTTCGTAGCTTCTACAGGTGTGTTCATCATGTCCTACCGACCTCATCATTAGTTTGTAGCTTCTACAGGTGCATTCATCATGTCCTACCGACCTGCAGAAATTAGAAAACAATTGCTGGGACATCTGCGTATACTTCAACAATAGATGACAATTATTCGTAGTGTGTTTTCTTCCTATTTGACAGATCGTGCACCATAATGTAGGCGCCGCGCTTGGTCCTGCCTGTGCCTCAGGTCTTAATGGCATCAACCCTCCTCCTGCCAAGTAATTCATGAACATTAGATAATGGTCCTCGTCATGCTCCTGACCTTTGCATTTTATGCACCATACCTCCTTGTGCGCCTTTGACCAAGGTGTCCTGTCCTGTTTCAAGCTCTGCATATCCGGACACATATTTTAAAATTGCATGTGGATTTGTTCGACTCCCAGACCAGGGTCTTGTATAGGGGTCTCGTGCAACCTCATTGACATCTCCAAAGCTTCAGCCTGGGTGGAAAGTTTTTTCTGTGACAACTCCATCCTCAAGTGCGGTGTTAGTGACGCTACAAACCATGCGTGGTGTTGTCCATCCGTTAATGTCATGTTGGCTTCACGAATCATGCCCTTCAGTCTTTGGTCCAGATCCCAGGGGGTCTCGCCCAGGAGCATCGTGATCTCCTTAAACCTGATGATTTATTGTGTTTTCGACTTTGGCCTGCTAAATTCCCTATTCAGCGCAGTCTGGATTTCTGTGATTCTTGCTTTTGGATGATCATTAGAATGTTTAATGTACCATGTTAATGCACGATCCTGTAATGTGCTTACTAGCATAGAATTAGTAGCATAGAATTTTTGATATTGTCATCCATGACTCCTTGTTCTTCCCATACCGATCTTACCACGAACTAGAATTGGTCCGTATCTTCATTCCCTACTGCTCTGAATACCAATAGTTTGATCACACATGCCATACTGAACTGTGGTGGTGGCGGAGGTGGGGTGGGTGGAGATGGAGATGAGGAGGGTGAGACGGGTGGTGTAGGTGTAGGTGGTAAGCGCAAAATTCGCTGCCTTATCAGACTGACCACACTTCTTGGAGAAACTTTCACGAGCTCTTTCTCGCTTTCCCGCAAGGGGGAAATTAAGGGATTGGTTTCTAATTCTTCACTACTTTTGCTCCTATAAATCTTCCCACTTCGCGTAGTCCCAAACATTAATTTATTCGCATAAACCACTTTTCACACAATAACATCAATCCAAGTGTTCAAAGATTTAATATACTTACCTCACGGTCCCTTGAGGAAATGTTGCTCCGCCTCACTGTAGCTGACGGTTGTATCTACTGTGACTTAGTGATAAATCCTCATATAATTCGGTCGAGCCAATGGTCCACAACTCACACAATATTATCTCTTGACGCTTCTTGTCTGGTACTACTTCTAGAGTCCACATGATTTGTTTATCGAGCCTACACCTTCCCTATCTGTCTGCTAGCTTCGCGATCCACTCATACAACTCAGTAGGAAAGGATGCAAAGAAAATTTTGTGGATTTCTGTATACAAGTAGCACTCCAACCACTATTCCTTAGGTACTCATAGATTTATGTTTTCTTGTGCCATGAACTCATGAATCTTCTTTTCCCACCATCCTTCAATTTCTTTCTTTGTTGGATTCCAGTGGTACGACATCAGACATCACTTATGCAGATCCAAGTCCTGGAAACGGAACCATTTGTTGGCTTGTAGGGGCCTGACCCAGGTTTAGACGTGATTTAGCCAAACAAATCCTGATACTACTGGCCCTTTCGGCAACAGTCTGTGGAGCACGGACTGAGGTCTCACTTGAAGTAGTATGGGAGGGTGCTACAACCAGGTTTCTGCACCCTAGGGATGTATGATGAGCTCTGGTGGTCCGCTGTTTGACCCTGTGCACACGTCACTACATGATTTTATTAGTCTCTCGCAACCTCTGATGTTGCCTTCACGCAACCCTACTCGAGGCGCAATCCTTATTATTATCCATGTTCCTTACTATTAACCTATTGTTCTCTGATTACTTATCTTATCTGTGTAAGTCTAGTGATATTTAACAATATATTTAGCATTCATATAAGTGCATGCGATAAGCAAAATAGTAAAAATGCGTATAACACAATACAAAAGTAGATACACAGAAATTGGAATCAACTTCTCTTTATTATTCTTCATTCAAGGTTATAGACCCGATACCACCTTGCGCACTCAGCTGCAGGGGTTTGCGCACTCAGCTGCGGACTCTACTAGGCCTCTACGCACTCAGCTGCAAAGCCTCTTCCTAGTACTACAACCCAATACACTTAGACTCTTACTCTATGCTTGAACCATTCGTATTAATCTATCTCCAGTTCGCTCCTTCGCTATCTTTACAACTTAGAGCCTCGCTCTATTTATACAATCACATGGTCCGCGGACCATGGGTAGGCCGACATGACATTACATTACATTACAACACTTAGCGCAGACAACCTTATGACTCAATATACTTTCCGTGCTCTGCGCCTACAATTTGAGGAGTCTTACAACATATTTGACCAAAACTTGGGCTTTGAGCCTCGAAACATGCTGTGAGGGGATCCGATGCCCAACAACAAGCATGGATAAGATAATAGAAGCAAAGTTTCTTGGTAAAGGCAGTGTGGTTTTGGATGTGTGGTACTATTGTTGTGCATATGTTGTATATGTTGTACCTGTTGCATATGTGTTGTTGTATGCATGGAGTGTTGTGCATATATAGTGTGTGTACATGTTGTTTATGAAATGTTATTTACAAGATTGTAGAGATAGTGTTGTGCGAATATTGCATATGCAGTGCTAGGTATAGATGGTGCTATGTACAGGTTCTATATGCAGTGTTGCATATAGATGATGCTATGTATAGGTGGTGCTAGGTACATATGTTGTTGTGTGCATGATTGTACAAGTGGTGTTGTGTGCATGTAGTGTTGTGTACATGTTGTACAAGTGGCGCTATGTGCAGGTGGTGATGTGTACATATGGTGCTATGTACATGTGGTGTCGTGTACATGTCATGCATGTGGTACTATGTAAATGTGGCATTGTGTACATGTTTTAGAAGTGGTACGGTGTACATGTGGCATTGTGTACACGTTGTGTAGGTGGTGCCATGTACATGTGATGTTGAGCACACGTTGTGCTTTATACAGGTGGTACTGTGTACATGTTGTACATATGGTACTGGTGTACATGCAGTAGTGTGTGTGTGTCGTACATGTTGTGCTATGCACATGCGGTACTATGCATGTGTATTTTGTAGTTGTGGTATCGTGACATGCGTACTCATTGTGCTATACTATGTGTAGTACATGTATTTTGTTGTGTTATATGCCAAGTGTAGGTACATTTATTGTGTGCCATTGTACATTGAGTATATATGTATGAGCTTTGTTGTATATCGGGTGTATGTGTATGCATTTGTGGTGTCGCACATTGTGTGTGGATGCATGTCTTGTGATGTACATTGTGTACGTATACGTGGTGTGTTGTGTTGTACACCAGGTGAAAGCATATGTTTTGTGTTGTGTTGTACACTGGGTGTAGGTGTATGTGTTGTATTTTAGGTGTAGATGCATGTATTTCATGGTGTGGTATGCCATGTGTGGTTGTATGTGTGGGGTGTACATTATGTGTGTGTGCACATGATTGAGGGGAAGGCACTGGGTGTTTGTCGTGTGCGGCAACCAATATAGAGTGTGTACGAAATAAGGACAAATGTGGAAGCCAAAGATTTATTAAAGGATAAGTATCAATAATTTGTTTCAGTTTTATTATGCATGTGATTTATGATTCTGGTCTACGATGATTACATGTGATCTATGATTCTGGTTTATGATGGTTACATGTGATTTATGATTTTGATCTACGATGGTTGTGTTTGAAGCCAACCTAATGTGATACGTTATACATGATGGTTTGTTCAAAGATGTTACTTTGACTTGTTGTGACACGAAGTGAAAGAATGCACAAGGTATTGTTGAACCAATAATGGTTGAGGAAAGGCCTAAATATTTGGGTCTTAGCTATGAATAGTCTTATGGAGAGAATTCCAAAGATCCCATGAAATCCATTGAAACAATCCCAAGAAGGAGTTTCATTTCATGTCCTCTACCTCAGAAGTGTGAAGGTTGTATCCATGAGGAATACAATAGCTTGAAACATCAATTGCAGGATGCAGGTGTTCAAAAGCACACACTTGAACCAGAGAGTTGGGGAGACTCTAACAGCCTTGAAGAGTTTGATGGTGTTCCAAAGGGAGCCACTTCTTCATTTGCTTCACCTCCTCATGAAGGAAATAAAGGTGAAAGAAGCAGGTATAAATATGGTTCTAAACACATTCCTTTTGATTTTGCAAAGCATGATGAATTTCCACATATGTATGGGGAAAGAGTTGCATGTTCCTTTTGTGGTTTGAATAACCATGATGTTTCTAGATGTTGGAAGAGAATGGCTGCATACAAGAAGCAGAAGAAGGAAAAGAAGCAAGAAGCCAAAGGTCCATTAGACAAGGCAAAACATGTTATCAAGAGGATGCACATGCAGTGCACTTACTGCCATAAGCAAGGACATCTTGTTGCAACATGTTGGACATTGAATCCAACAATGCTTCCACCAAAGCTAAAGAAAGTGGAAAGAGAAGATGGAAGAAATGGAAGTGCAGATTCCATGAATGATGTGTCTCAAAATGATTCACATGAAGATGATGATGTGAAGGGATTGGTAAGGAACGGCTAGAGTTCTTATCTAATTAAGATTGCATGTCTAGTGATGCATCTATATTATATTTCATTTCAGCTTCAAAAGTACAGTGTGCTTAAGCAAAAGTTGAAGGATGAAATGCATGCATAAGCATGAGATGCATGAGCACAAGGATGTTGATGATTTCCTTGTTTTTGAACATGTATATGTAAATAACTTGTAGGGTTGATTGCTTTGACATGCATGTGATGCCATGCTGACTTGAAAGAAGTTAACTTGGGCTCCAAAAGGAGATAATGATGAAAGTTGCATCTTTTGGAAAAAGAGTCCTAATGGTCTTTTTCTACATGCTTGACTTGACGGGTCATTTGTTTAAAGGCATGTTTTGTGGCCTTGTTATCTAGTCCATAATTTGTATGCAGATGTAAGATATGGAGGTGTTAACAAGATGTGAAATCTATTTCTTTTGTTGAAGCAGGAGTTCGTCCATCCAGTTATTGTCTGTATGCCTGTTGTTGTTAACAATTTTTGTTGGCAGCTTGTCAAATAGGTACAAATGAAACTTTTGTGGACCCGATGTAATTCACATTTGTTGAGCCACCTTGGATCAATGATCAAGGCAAAGAAGCTCAAACTACCTTCTATGACCATTTCAGTAGAATTTTTGTAATAAGGCAAGGAGGAAGACAGTGCTTCTCAAGAATACCAGCCCATCCAAAGAAGGGAAGTGGGCAGAAACTTTGGTTCAAAGGCACTATGCAAAGGAAAGTGTAGGGAGGCTAAAAGAAGAGGGCGAGTCACTCTCATTTACTATTCATATCAATATATCAGTCTTTTGGAGACCAAAAGTTCTTTTAGTGGGAAGGCGTGATCCAAAAATGGATCCTAGATAAAAATCTACGTCTAAAAGACTCCATGTAATAGAAGGTGCCAAATGGCACAAATCCTTTGTAAATTAGAGGAAAATCGAAATCACAGGCTGATTCCAGAAATAGTCTCATTTTAGAGATCTTCTCATTCTGAATCTAGCGCAACTTGAATGGGAAAAAACAGATTTCAAATGAAGAAGTTATCATGAAAAGAATCTCCCCTTGTTCCTTTGAAAATGAGGCAAATTATTTGAAAAATGGGCTTAAGGCATTAATGAAAAAAATCACATCACATAAGGCCAAGGCTTAAAGTCGGGTGGAAGGCACCCCCAATCAGCGACCTCTGATGATCGGATCGGTGGGTCAGATTGGAGGCAGGTAGTGTATACAAGCAAAGGTCCCGGGCCAATGTGACTTGCAACTGCGCTCGCCAATATTGGCGGATCGCTGTCGGAAATCCCAAAAGGAAAGGCCCCAGGTCGATGTGACTTGTGACTATGATCACCATATCGGTATATCACTGTCAGCGATCCCAAAAGGGAAGGATCCCGGGCCGTGCAACTTGCGACTGCAATTGGAACTGGACTTGAAAGGGCTCTGAAATATAAATAAATAATATTTCAAATCTACCATAAGGCCATTTTTGCTGGAATTTGCAGTGTTTTTAATCTATTTTCACAGTTTCATTTGTTAAATGAAATGCAAAGGAGCAGGCCAATTCCAATATGTGATGGCAATCCCCAGGCGGACTAGATGGCGCTATAAAGTGGGATTATGAATGTTTGAAGTCCAGTACATTGAATTTTATTTAGATTTTCCCACGTTTCTAAAGATTCAAGCATCGATTTCCCTCATCTGTTGCAGAAACAGGTGGCCACTTCCCCTGAGTGCATTATACAATGATTATTGAATTCCAAAGAATGGGTTTGAGCAGACATGGCCGAAAGTTGCAGAGCCTGAAAGGGAAAACCAACAGGGAGCACGATTTGGCTTTTAAGCCATGAATGTCAAAGAAACAGGGCTGTTGGGTTGTTGAATGATGGCCAAATTATGTTTGCTGCTGAATGCTGAAAGTAGTAGCAGCAGAGAGCCTAGAGGGCAGAGCGATAGAGAGCCAAAAGAGCTACTACACAGGGGCTACTAAATTTTTGATGGTGGCCAAGTTGCTGAAGCTGAGCACAAATAGGCAGCGCTGAGACAACAGTGCAGAAAAGAAAGAGCAGCCTACGGGGTCACTTGGAAGCCAAGTGAAAAGCCAAGGGGACTATTTTTCTGATAGAGAGCCAAAGAAGCCAGAGCTGAAGAGCTGAGAGCTAAAGAGTTAGAGCCGAGAGCAAGAACCAAGAGCCAAAGAGCCAGAGTCAAAGACAAGAGCCAAAACCAATAGCCAAAGAGCCAAGAGCTAGAGCCTCAAGACGCAAGGGATAGAAAGGTTTATGAACTCACTAGAATAGTAGGAGTTGAGCCAAAGAGCTTGTAAAAATGCTTACACCATAATCCTAGAGAGCCTAGTTGAATTAACTAGATCTCATGGAGATGTAGCCCAAGAGTTATGGGTGAAATCCAAATTAATATTGTTGTTTATGTGTCTGCTTTATTGCTACATTATTTATGCTGCTTTATTTACTGTTATATGCATTTATATATTAGTTTCATCACATTAATTTACAACATATAATCAATTTAAACAAATACAAGCATAGACCCATATTTTCTAGCATTTCTTAATTCCGCATTGGTTAATCAAATAGACATGGGAAAATTCAAGCTTTGGAAGCAGGAGAGGTTCTTGTAAGCTAGACAAGAAGCCTAAGAGCCTTATTTTCAGATCAGTAAGGGAAAAGTTTTCCTTAGACACATCACCACGAGACAAGTGAAACAGATTGGTTCACAAGTCAAGAACCTGTATGCTCTTGAGGTTCAAGATGCATGCAAAGCCTTGAGGAGCAAGGAAAATGTTAGAGACTTGGTGCTTGAGAGGGAGAGTAAATTACCTCTCAACATACAACCCCATTAGAAGTCTCATATAATTGTGGAGGAGCCATAATTGGAGATGTTGAGAGGAGACTGAGTGGAGGCATCAACTCATGTAGAGACCTCCAGTAGGGGGAAATTTTGAGCTAAGCGGGTAGAGGGATCACATCCAACCATACCTCTAGGTGTGAGGTGGGGCAATGTGAAGTGATAGTCCTAAGAAGGCTGAAATTGGGTAGGATTCATTTAGAGTTTTTATCTCATGGATCGTACCTTGCTACGGGAGACCAAAGTACAGAGTAGCAAGAGGAATCAATGATATTGATGCAGTCATAGATCAAAGTGACTGAGGCTAGAGCAGTCAGATACTGAAGAGCATAGAGAACGATTGACAACAGTGCAGAAAGGCTGACTCAACAGAAGCGCAGAGTTTGCAGTTGACAGAGGCAATAGTAGTCAGAGACTTTGATGACAGAGGCATCATTCTGATTTAGGTTAGATGTTTTTTTGTTTCTAGAGATTTATGAAACAACAGCACTAGAGAGAAGTGTTGCATGCAGAACATTCCAAAGGTTCAGGATCGGGATCAAGTTGAATTCTTTTCTTGTTGAGAGGGAGTGTTGAAAATAGCAACAAGAAATGATAAAAATAGAATCCAGAAATTCCAATTTTAATTTGTCCTTGAATT
>APFE031591325.1:0-47671 GCA_000404065.3 Pinus taeda
GAAAGAAGGCAGCCAGAAAGGTATAGTCCATCTGCTTTTTGTTCAAATTTTGCTTTATCTATTAATGATGACGATTCCAAAACTATGAAGGAAGCAATAGATTCAGAGGATGGAAAACTCTGGAAAGAGGCCATGGTTGATGAAATGGCGTCTTTGCACAAAAATGAGGCTTGGAATCTGGTGGAGTTGTCGGCTGGAAGGAAACCCATTGGCAACAAATGGGTGTTCAAGATGAAGACAATGCAGAAGGAAAGGTGGAGGAATACAAAGCTCAGCTGGTAGCAAAAGGTTATTCCCAGGTGCCAGGAATTGATTTTGGTGATATTTTTTCTCATGTTGTCAAGGTAACTTCTATTAGATTACTTTTATCTATTATTGCTGCTTTTGATTTTGAGGTAGAACAGATGGATGTGAAGACATCATTTCTTCACGGGGATCTGAAAGAGGAGATCTACATGAAGCAACGTGAAGGCTTTGTAGTGAAGGGTAAGAAAGAATTGGTATGCAAGTTAAAGAAGTCTTTGTATGGGTTAAAACAGTCACAAAAAATGTGGTATCAAAAATTTGATACATTTATACGGGGACTTGGCTTCACCAGAAGCAAAGCAGATCACTGTGTGTATTTTAAATTATTTGTTGACCGTGTTATTTATTTGGTCTTGTATGTGGATGATATGTTGCTGGTTGGAAATGACAAGGAAATTATCCAGGATTTGAAGAACCATTTGTCCTCCAAATTCGACATGAAAGATCTTGGTGCTGCAAACTATATTTTGGGCATGGAAATTAAAAGAGATCGGACAAAAAAGAAGCCCTGGTTAAACCAGAGGAAGTATGTCGAGACAATATTGCAGAGATTTAATATGTAGGATAGTAAACCAGTGAAGGTTCATATTCCTGTAGGTGTAAAGTTATCTGTTGAACAGTGTCCCAAGACACAAGAAGAGGAAGAGGACATGTTATGTGTTCCATATGCAAGTGCAGTCAGTAGTCTGATGTATGCGATGGTTTGTACTAGACCAGACATTGCACATGCAGTGGGAGTATTGAGCAGGTTTATGTCAAAACCAGGGAAGGAGCATTGGATAGCAGTGAAGCGGGTTTTTCAGGTATTTGCGTGGCACTAGTGATTATGGTTTGTGCTACCAAGGAAGACCAGGATTGGACAGAATGTTGGATATTCGTGGCTTTGTTGATGCAGACTATGCTGGAGATATGGATCAGAGAAGATCTACAAGTGGGTATGTGTTTAACCTATTTGGAGGTGCAGTCAGTTGGATGAGTAAGAAACAATCTGTAGTGGCATTATCAACTAGAGAGGCAGAATACATGGCAGCCACTCATGCAAGCAAGGAAGCAGTTTGGTTGCAGAAATTGTGTTCAAGTATGGGGTTAGTACAGGGAGCTATAAGGATAGACTGTGACAGCCAAAAGTGCAATTTTCTTGGCAAAGAACCCTGCTTATCATTCAAAGACAAAGCACATTGATGTTCAGTATCACTTTGTGAGGGATATGATAGAAGACAAAAAGGTGTTGCTAGTAAAGGTGGACACTTTGAAGAACACTGCAAATGCATTGACAAAATTTGTGAGCTCTGAAAAGTTCTCTTGGTGTAGAGAAACAATGGTCGTTTCAGGGCTGGATAAATGAATAAGCTCTCTTGTGGCTCCCTGTGGAAAGAAAACAACAAGTGGGAGAATGTTGGGTCGTGTTATATTCTTTCCACGACTAGCCTTCGTAGTGAAACGAAGGGTTAGAGGGAGGGCAGAGCCCCCCCTTTGATGCGCCGATTGCATAGTGGGGGGGTCATAGGGGTGGCGACAACCCCCTCTTTCTAGGGGGTTTGAGGGGAGCAACTAGCCCCATTCTACAGGGTTCGAGGCAGTGCCATGGAAAAAATAAATAAATAAATAAATAAAATAAAATTGGGCCGTATATTAGGTTGGGTGGACCTACCTATGGTTTTTCAGTCCATGGTTTTGAACGTGATGGTTTTCGGTCCATGGTATTGGATGCTTCGGCATGTATAAATATGTATTGTAACATTAAGAGGAATATAATGAAAAATCAAGCTGGTAGTCCCGTTTTTTGGATCCAGGGGAAAATCTCTGTGTATATGTGTTTTATGTGTTATGCTCTTGCATTGTTTATTTTCTGTGTTTTTAGAATTCGTATGCAGGTAATTTCTGTACGAGGTTAAAACCTACAGATGTGGGACTATATAAGGCAGAATCATCAATGACTTTTCCTTTGGACTTCTTGTTGACACGTGCTTGTAGAGGAGACTTGTTTGAATGTTTTTTGCGAAGGGCTCAAGTACTTTTCTTTTTACACTGTTTCTTCCTTGTTTGCTCCCATTTTATACGGGCTATTCTTCGTTTTAAAATGCCACGATATTGTTTTTCATTGACCCAAACCCACTTCCTAGCTTTGGTAGATGAGGCAATTTTCACTTGTCCTAAATCATTTGTCTCCACATGTTCTGAAATTTCTTGTTCAGTTGCCATGTTTGAATGCATTTGCTACTTCTTGCTCGCTCCTCGATACTTCTGCTGAATAAAATTTCCCTGCTCTCACACTGCTCACTGTTCACTACTCGTTGCTCTCACTGCTGCCCACACTGCTCTGCTCACTGCTCTCCAGATGGATTATTGGTGGTCAGCTTAAAAGTGCGTTCTTAATTTTTTTTTATCATTTTCTGTCCAATCATGTTCTTATTTTCACTCTCCCAGCAACCCTTTATGGTGAAGTAGAATATAATATCCCCTTTAAGTAATTTTAAGTGGATTGCGGGATATTGTAAGATGCCATTTTTTACTATGCACCCATTCTTTTTAAAAGTTATCTTTGAAACATTTTAATGGAAGACATTTTGTCAAATATATTGTATGCAAACAAAGAGTACTATGGTAGAGACATGTCTTCAGGCACAAATAACACAAATAAATTCCAAATAACTCAACCAGTATTTATTAATTGAGAATTATGGAATTACATAATAAAATCAGATATGGAACCTGTAAGATTTGTCCAACAGAGGCACAAACTGGTTGTAGAAGATAATAGAAACTTGGCTGTAGATTTTCCCTTTTGATTATTTTTCTATGACTACAGGAAGCACTGAGATTATAGCTTGTAGAAGAGGGGTAATGTTGTGCAAAGAGTGTTTCCTCTATCATGATTGACCTGCTCAAATTTAATCATTGTTGGAGATAAAAATCTACACCTTCCAATATAAAATCAGCGCTATAGAGAGAGACTACAGAATTGTACTTGGCATGCCCAGTTGCTATTGGCCTCTACTAAACATAACACTCAACGAACAAGGAAACTTGATCTATAAGTAAAGTCTAGCCACCCTAAAGTCTCAGCCTATGGAAATATCTTTGAAACCCCAGCACACTCAACCCTCCAATGTACAGGCTCGACCTCTCGGGTAACAAGCTCAAACATAAATTAATTCGCTAGTGTAACTACTTCGATATGCACACTATTAATTTGATTCAACACCCAAATAAGTTGTTGCAGCAACAAATCTTGTCTTGTCAAGGTAATAAAAGTCCAGCCATAAATATTTATGCAAATATTCTTGCAATTTATTCAAACTCCAACTTCTGGGCCTCCCATGGAAAAAAATGCATTCAGCCTACATAGGATTTACAACTCTAGGGGTAAACTCGAACTATTAGATTACGTGGCTATCTCCTCCTCAAGAATTCAACCCAAAAACTCGACCCCTAATGAACCAACTGCTACAAGAACTAAACCTCAGTGGACAAGATTAACTCGGCTCAAGGGTTTCTCTACCTTTAGTGAGTGATGAACTCGGTCCTACAACATTTTACAATGAATCCCTTTGGCCTAGAAATGAGAGAACAAGCCGTTCAATAACTTAGCCCAGGCATAAGAAACAATTTGGCCTCCTTGCCAAACTCCCTTCCGTGATAGCCTAAAGCCTCAATGGAGGTACTAAGTACCTGTCAGACTTATGTTGCCACATACATTTTCAGTCGAGGGGCAAAATTCTTCTAACACAAGAAAATTGCACTATCTTCAAAACAATGTTGGAGAGATCAATTCTGAAGGGGAAGAGTGGTTCTCAAAGCCTCAATAATCATGAGTTAACAAATATAATTCAAAGTGCACTTGAAAAGTGCAAAAAAGGAAAAATAGGAAATTTGAATCAAATTGTTTTCTTATAGATGCTTGGTTTGATGAGGAATGCAAAATGGAAAGAAAAACCTTGATAAAAGCAGGCAATGAAAAGATGAATGTAAAGCTATATAAGCATATTTAAAAAAGGAAGAGAGATGAGTTCATGCAAATAAGGCGAGAAGGGTTAATATATCTAGGCAAGAATAACCCAAAGTGTTTTTGGCAGGAACTTCAACTAAGGAAGAAGCAAAGTGAAAACAATATTATAGCCAATTAATGGTTTGACTATGCAATACAACCCTATGAGAAAGAATCTGACAAGGAGCCTCCTCCTAAGATCAACACAATTACAAAACTTTTCACATTATATGAAGTAGAGACAGGAATTAAGAAGTTGAAAATAGGAAAGAAAAAGGGCTTGGCTAAACTTCAAGCAGAATATCTAGAGTGGGGAATGAACATTCTTGCATTGCACATCATGGAAATATTTATCAACTTTAGTCGACAAGGATTCCCAAGAGATTGGACAACCAGTCTAGCAATACCCCTTTTTAAAAGTGGAGACATTAATAATTCTTCCAACTATAGAACCATTATGATCAATCTTTTGTTTGCAAAGCTCTTTTCAGCGGCATGGTAGAAACTTGAGTCAGTAAGTGAGTGGAATTCAAAGAAAAGAGGGCAAAAGAGCAAGCGGGTTTTAGGCCAAAACACTCTACAATTGATCATGGTATCACGTTGATACATTATTGAGAAGGTTTTAGAGGGCAAAGAAGAAGTATTTTGTTGTTTTGTTGACTTCAAAAAGGCATTTGACATGGTCCCTATAGATAAGTTGTGGAGTAGAATGAAAGAACTTGAAATTCCTTTGCGTTAAAGAGTTGTTGTCCATTGGCTTTATGAAGTGGTGAAAGTCAAAATTGGAACTTCAATAGGCATTTCAGAAAGTTTTAGCAGTGACATCGAAGTCAAGCAAGGGTGCCCTTTATACCCTACTCGTTTTGGTTTATATATTAATAAATTAGAAGAGTGGCTAAATCTGCAAGGTGGGGATGGTGTTCGGTTAGGGGAGTTTGTGATAAAGCTTCTTTTTATATGTTAATGACCTTATATTGATTGCTAAATCGGCCCAGGGATTGCAGATGCACTTATATGCCCTTGCGCATTTTTGTAAAGCAATGGGGATGCAAGTCAATACTAGCAAGACCAAAATAATGATTTCTCAAATAAAAGGAAGTAAAGCCAACATACGTTTTTCTTTGAAGGAAACATTCTTGAAGAAGTAAATGAATACAAGTACCTCGGGATTGATTTCATCAATAAGCTTAATTGGGAACATTGCAGAAAGAAGAGAATTTTAGGAGGGTGGAAAGCATTATATGCTCTTCAAAATAGATGTAGAGAGGCGGAGTTATGGGATTGGAAAACAATTAAGGTGCTTTTTGGGCTCCTAGTTTGTCCAGTGATTTTATATGGGTGTGAATTTTGGGCTAGCACATCTTTGTCTCAAAATGGAAGCAAATTGAAAAAATCCAAAAGGGCTTGATCATGAGCAAGTTTAAAATAAAAAGTTTGGTTTCCTATGAGATAACGCTGAGTGAAACAGGAGCAACTTCCATCGAAGCAATTGCTATGGTGTGTCTCATATGGAATCTACAAAGAATTGAACAAATGGGAGAAAGTAGATGGCCTAAAGTTATCTTCAATGAAGGAATGAGTGAGAGAAAGAAATCATGGATGAGACAAAACAACAAATGGATGTAAAACTAGAATATTTACCTCAATGCATGTCCCACAAACAACAAGGATTTAAAGAGTTTTATTATGGAGAAGTTTCATAAGTGTATATGGGGAAAAGAGTTGGGTAGAAAGAATAAATACTATGTTCAAGGATTCAATCCCACTTGTGATCTCCAACAAAAAGAGTACATTGGAGCTAGCATTCCATGGAGAGAAAATATTCTTATTGCCCAATTAAGAACTAACTTGTATCAACTACAATGTGAAACACGTCGATGGAAAAGACCTAAAGAAGCTTTGGAAGAATGCATTGTACTTTTTGCACGTTAGGTGCAGTGGAATTAGAAAAACATTTCATTTTGAAATGTGATGCTTTCAGAGACATCAAAGATAGTTACAACAATATGTTAACATCAGTGCCTTGGCATTGTCTTTTCAGTGAGGGCATTGTTAGAAGGTTAGGTCAGCTCATCGTTAATTTGAATAATAAGAGGATTGAATTGCAAAGGCAAAAAGCAGGGAAACTAGTGGTCTCATAGACTCTTTCTAGTCTCGTGGATGTTAAAATTTGATTTCATTTCATACTCACAAAATCCTTTACCAAAACATCCAATTACCTTCCCACTCATGAGCGCTTGCATTTCTTTTATTGTGATGGCTATCAGAATACCATGGGTCATCTAATTACCATTGGTCACTTTTGCCGTCATTAAATAAAGTGACTTTATAATGTTCTTTTTCTTTCGTCACCTTTTTCAATTAATTCATCCCCCAAAATTCTACAAAATATTCTAATTTATAGCTTATCGGAATGGCTAAGCTATTGAGATGGTCTCTGCTACCAATTTCTAGAAAAAGGGACAATACATAAAATGTTCAATTCCCTTGCATTTGTGTGATAAAAAATTAATGAAAGATAAAGGTTTGATGGACCTTGGTCAATTTGGCTACAAAAAATGCTTAACAAATATGGAATATATGAAGTGGTGACATTTTTTTTCCAAGATGTTTGGGAGAGTCAATTTTATAATGTTGGTTTAACTTACAAAATGGTGTATCTTATAAGTTGAACGTGTATGTATGTAAGTGCAATTAACTTTAGTCTAGGTTGGGGTCATCCCTTACTATATACACATATATGTTATAGGGGATCTAGTGAGTAAGCACAAAGCAATGTTGAATGAAAGAAAGATTTCCCAAGCACAGGATGTTCCCCTAATTGGTTCTCATCATCAAACCCACCCCATGAAATTTGAACCTAAGACCTCATGGGAACTAAACCCCACACATATTAATAAAAATGTTATTGAATACCTTTGATAAATTTGACATATTACATCCCCTAAAATATGTGAAAGGGACAAAATGAGAATCTTTTGATAAAGAAGACCTTTACAATGAAGCTTTTCTAGGTCATGCCAATACTTCACTTTATCCTTAATGAAATTGCAGGATCATTAATTGTATAGTGTCTCTTTATCACTAATATTGCTTTGTTAATTGTGTCAAACTTTGATGATGTTATAATTTGATATCTTTAGTTAAGAATGTTAACTAATTTGAATGCTTGTTGTCAAAATTAACAAGGAATAATCCATATTTCCATTTAGCACAATGAGTAATATCTGCTCAACGAAATGCAAGTATTGTGTCTCACTATAATGAGAAGACTACAAAATTCTGATGGAGTTATTTTATTGCATTACAATTGGAAGCGTTTAGAATTATGAGACCCTAATTAGTTATAATGTTGCCATATATATGTAGTGTTTTATCATCTACATCCTTGTCATCAAACCCTCATAAAATCATTTTTCTTTGAAAATGGGGTGTTCATCAATGAGTTTGCATCTACACAAGACGATGTAAGGAATTGGTAAAAATGAAAGAAAAAAGTTGGAATTAGTTTAAGTCACCAAGTAATTATTATAACAAAGAGTACATGACATTAAAATTAGAAATCAATATTATAAAGAGTTTGTGGAATATTTAAATGTGATTTTGTGAAAATGTTTATTCAATTATAAGGACAATGGATGGAGTATTAAATCTGGGTAGAAATCAACCTATAAAGGGGACCATAGACTATTGAAATGCGGTTTTGTAAAACAAAAAAAAAAACTTTGTTAAATTATAATATAAAACAACCCTATATTTCTAATCAATGAAAAATTTAATGCCTAATGTGTCAATTAATTATTTTTTCCAAAATTTTCAATAAAACATTAATATTGCAAAAACTTCCACGTTGTAAAAAATATTTACTCAATTAAGCAACATTTTTATAAAATATAAAGTTTTCAAAATGTCAAAAATGGTATACTTATCTCAAATCTTCATAATTTCTACATGACATTTTCATGAAAAGAAAGGTTACTTGAAATTTCTTTATTAGGACTATAATGTTGGTTATTAAAAATGTCATATTAAACCCATTTAATATATGGAAGGAAAATATAACCATAAACCTAATTTAATTCCAAATAACTTCTATAGGTTGTAATGCTATTTATTGTTATCTGTTTTTGTTTGCATATAGAGAAGCATTATGTAGATAAAGTGAATAAATACAATGAATTGTATCTTGTTTTATAATTTGAATTTATGCTTTTTTGTTTTTCATTTTACATAAAAATTTATGAGAACTAAACATAAATTAAGATAATGGAAACACTCTTCTTAGTTCATAATTATGTTATATTGTTTAAATTATACTACCTTTTTAGTTATGCATCATCCATTGGGGCTTTGAGACTTGAATGTATATTCATACGATTCGTTTCACTCAATCTATTGCACTCGAAACATTTTAGTTCTGTGAACTCTATAAGGAGTGTTTGGACTTTGTTGCCGAGACTGAGTAGGAATGAGACATGGAATACTTCATGGAGAGTAGACATCAACCAAGTCATGATAATTTTGCATGGCTACAAGCTAGATTAGGGACACAAGGGGAAAATACCACAAAGCTATCATAAATGAATTGGCTTAACTAAATATTTTAATTCTTCGAATACAATGAGTAATTTTAGACTACAATGATCAAACTTTTAACTTTGGTTAAAGTGGTAGAAGTTCATTGTGTATGGGGGGCCTAGTTGTGAGCCAACACACCTTAGCTCAAATCATGGGACAAGTCAAAACAATATTTCTTCGTAGATTTGGCCTCTAAAAACACCATTGAAAATATTGTGACCTTCAAATTTAGTAAGGTCCCTTCGTAAAGCATGAAGATATTGTAGAAGGTCATAACTATGTTTCACTTTGTTTAAACTATACTCCAATTCTAGTGATGCATCATCCATTGGGGCATTGAGGGAAATCAGATTTATAAGATTCATTTATTATTTGATGTGTTACACTTGCAACATCTTAGTTGTGTGAACTCTATCACAAGTGTTTGGACTTTGTAGCCAAGATTGAGGGGGAATGAGACATGACTTCATGGGGAGATGCCATCAATTGAGTCAAAACATTTTTGCATGGTTACAAGCTAGATTACAAATATAAGGGGTAAAACCCACCATGAAGGATGAATTAGATTAACTAAATGTTTAAATTCATCCAATATAATGAGGAATTTTAAACTCCGACAACCAAACTTCTAACTTCAGTTACAAGTGGTAGAATTCATTGTGTGTTGGGACCTTGGTTGTGAGCTAACACTCCTTAGGTCAAATCATGGGACAAGTCAAAAGAAGATTTCTTTATAGTTTTGGCATCTAAAAACACCATTGAAAAGATTGTAACATTAAAAAAAATTAAGGTCCGTTCTCGAAGCAGGGAGATATTGAGAAAGGATTTTTAGTGATTACATTATTTTTCTTCAATTTTTGGTGATGACGGGTAAGTGCTTTGGTAGGCTTGAAAATGTGTCTTGATGTTATTCCCCCCTATCACCAAAACATGAGAGGATGTGTGACTAGGGGCTTATCTTTAATGAGATCAATGCTACTCTAATGGAAATTGTCAATGACAAGTCTCTAGGTCTTGACAACCTCATGTGGGAATTCTATAACATTACATCAATTTTGTCAGGTAGTTTATAAGGTAGTTATTGAGAGGCAACCATTGGGAGAATGCAATGATGTATGATCAATTTATTCCTAAATCCAATGACCCTCAACTAATTACTAGCTAGGGGCTTATATCCTTCTCAATTGTTTGTAAAAAATCTTACAAAAAGGCATAGTTTTGTGTCTCAAGCATAACCTTCCTATAATTTTGCAATCAAAACAAACAGGCTTCATTTTAGGTTGCTTTGTTTTGTGCTTTTGTTTTTTTCTTGGAATGGGTCTAGTGACTAGGTATAAATTATCTTTCCATTAAGATAGGATTTCAAAAGACCTATGTTAGAGTTGAGTGGTCCTCTATAATAAATATAAAATAAAAACAACACCACAACAATGAGAAGTATGTTACATTACCTAAGGGATCCCATTGTTCGCCTTGTTGACTAGTCAATATGTAGAAGTATATTGTTTCAAGATATTGTATAAAAATAATCTCATTTATTTAGTTTATCAAATGTGTGTGTGTGTGTGTGTGAGAACTATGTTACATTACCAAAGGGATCCCATTGTTCACTTTGATGACTAGTCAATATGTTGAAGTATATTGTCACAAGACATTATATAAAAATAATCTAATTTATTTAGCTTATCAATTATGTGTCTGTGTGTGTGTGTGTGAACAAATTATTGGAAATTGGTTTTTGGCCATTTAAAATTAAAAAATTTCATTAAGGATCATCATATTGCCAATACTCATAAGGATAGAAAAGCAAAAGATAGAAATGGAATCATGTATAGAATCAATAAACCCTATGAGATTGTTGCTACTATTTTATAATATGTATAATCAATGTGAAATGACCACTACATATACCTTGTCATTCTACTTGAATGTCAACAACATCTACCTAGAGAAATAGTAGAAAATACTATCACAAATTGTGACTCAATTGAATAGACTAATAAAATTATTGAATAGCCTGTGGGTATTTGGATTAATGATGAATGGGTGGATTGTTCAGACACTAGCGATAGGTCATTGGTTCAAATTCCCTATGGATAAATTGACCAACAAAATGAAAAATATAATTAATGGATAATGAAAAAAACAAGTTTAAAACCATGAAGTTAATTTTGAAGTTGCATATTCAACATAGAAAATGAAGTTGAGTTCACATGTTTTATCTACCAACATTCAAAGAACAAATGCCTCTTACTAATAAATTGTGAAAACTTATATGGAAACACTCTAATTGGGTAGCTCAACCATATCTCTATACTTTTTAAGCTATAAAATACTACACTATTCTTATTAAATTACTAATCTATAGCATGGTAATGGTAAAAAAAAACTTGTGACATTTGTTTTTGATCTAGTCATGATGATAAGGAAAAAAAAATTGTTTTTTTTTTCCTTAAAAGATCCAATATATATTCTCCATGTCAATGTTTTGAAAAAAAAAAGGGAGAAAAACACGCCAAGAATATTCCCTAATAAATTATTGTTTTTCTAAGGTTTATTCCTATTAGCTAAGGGGTGGGTTTTTTTAAGGTATTTAAACCATTAATAGTAATATCCCTTCAAAAGGAAATCACCTATTAGATAATAAAAATAAAGTTAAATCTTATAGAAACATAATTTATAAGGAAATATTCTTTCATATAATGTGTGAGAGGGAAATATATTTCTCATTCAAGCTATAAAGGGGTGAGCCAGGAAATCGAGCTAGTCAAATAGTACTATTAAATGCAATATACTAAACATTGCATCACTCATAGACAAAAGGCATCAATATTTTTTGCCTATATCTACTTGAAAACAAATTGTATAGATTTATTAGAGGAGTTATAAGAATATATATAGGAGAAATTATGCACCTCAATAAAATTTCTTATCATTTGCTTATCATCGATATTCGGATGTTTATAATTTAAATATAAAAAAATGATCATGAATCATTGATTCAAGATCTCAATAAAAAATTCAATAAAGTTGCTACACAACATAGTCCTTGTCTCTACCGCTATAGCTATTTAATTGACTAAAGGTTTAGTAGAGTGTAGAGAAAACTCCACACAATGAAAGCAAAAATCTCTCCACTCAAAACTCTTTGCACCAAAGTTCTTCGCATAGTATAAGCTTTCAGCACAGTCACCTTCACACACACTTCCTCCGCACAAAGCAGCTAGTTAGCATGATGTCTTTAGTTTGGGTTGACAATGGGGCGTGGATAATGTGGCGGTGGAAAATAAGAGACTTCTCAGCACAAGTAGCCATGATACATAGCATTGTTCGAATAGGCTAAAATGGGTGTGCTCTTATTGTAAGTATTGAGACCGTAATTGTTCTAAAAGAGAAGCTTAATACTTCAAACGTCGATTCAATTTAACCATACTAATTAATAGCTTAATGTTATTACTTATAGCTGACACTCAACTACACATTACTATACTTTTTAATTAGTCTAATTGCAATAATCTGGAATATTATAAAAATTAAATCATTGTACAGGTTGACATAATGAGATGAACTTCAGACAAAGTTCATTGTGTGAAAGTTCAACTCAGTGTGTGGACCTTCGCACAATGGCAATGCAAACGCAAAGGACTATGTCATGTAGGGGCCACTAATCGGAACTCATCTTGGGAATATCGAGTTGAAGTGAAGCTTTTAAAAATTTAAATATTTCAAACTTGGAGAACTTCCAAAGCAATGATTTTTTTTGGATTCGTTTGCTTAATCACACATAAATTCAATTCCTTGCCACACTGAATGTGTCCAGCTCCCACAATAAATGCTACAACTAACCAAAGTAAATGTGAATCTCAGGAGCATTGCATCTCGCAAACGCAAGGTCGTTGCTATACTCCTAGCTATAGATTACAGGCATGGCGTCACCCTCCTATAGACCAACCAGAACCCACTAGACTAGCCCACAAGTTTTCACTGACATAATATGTTTTCCCTACACCATTGTGTTTGTCCTAGAAAAATGTATAGAGAATGTGAAGGATAGAGTTTTGGTAATGGCATAACAGACCACTTTTATGGAAAAAAAATTCTAAAATTAGGCCTAAGTGCATAGAAAGTCCATTGTGTGGAGGAATATTTCAAGCACTCGTATGTATGCAAAGGATCTCTATTTTTTGCAATAAGACTGAGACAAGCAATGCACCTATATGATATTATTGGTAATGTTTTAATTTCTTTTATCGCTAGTATTTTTGTATTGAATAATCCATATTTTTTGTTTGCAATATTTTAGCTATAAATAATGCAAATTTATGTATTCTTGAATATGTCAATTGAGTAAAGTTTGAATTGTTCTGGAATGCAAAGAACTTGTAACTACATCAATGTTCGGATTGTTGAGAAGAAGCTTTATTTATAGTTAGCTTGTTGAAATAAGGCACATGTCCGAAAGTGCGGAGGAAGTCCATTGTGCTAAGGAAGCTTTCAAGCTTTCATTATGCGGATCTGTGGACTTCGTACCAAAGACTTTTGTATATTTTTTCTCTAGGAAGCTTGGAAGCTTTCATTATGCATATCTCTGAACTTCGCATTGAAGCCTTTTACTGCTAATATTTTAGTATTAAATAATCCATATTTGCTTTTCCCAATGACACTGAGGAAAGTAGTGGACTAATACGATATTAGTGCTAATATTTTAATTATAAATAATGTTTTTATTGCTAATATTTTAGTATTAAATAATTCATATTTTCTCTTGCAATATTTTAATTATTGTTGTTGAAATTATGGTTGTTGTTGAAATTAAGCAAAAGTGCAGAAGTGTGGAGGAATTCCATAATGTAGGGGAAGATTTTAAGCTTTGATTCTACAAACGCTCACATTCCGCACTAAATCCTTTTATAGATTTTTTCTCAGAACTTATGCGCAAGTGCTAATTCTCACTACTGAAAAGTTCAAAGCTAATGTACAGTATCAATTTTCAATTATCAAATTTAATATCACATATTCTACTCGTTATTTGTGTATTATAACATTAGTGTTTATAACATATTTTATTACATAATTATTGTAGACTATGCCAAGGTAGTTTCAAGGGGAAATGCAGGGTCAATGAGACACAATCATTGAAATATGAGAGCCAACTAAAAAGGGTTATTATCAGTTGAGCTATGTAGAGCTCTATTACTATTAGTCATAAATTTTAATCATAAACCTTCAATTCCAAACATATAAACAATGCAACATCACATAGCTCGTATGCTAGGTTGCAAGCGAAGTGATAGTTATGCGAATCAACCTGATTTTGTCTCTTTGATGCCAGATCTAATCTAGTTCAAATGTTACCTTTTTTACTAAATAGTTTCAGACTATTTCTCTTATGTTGTGCCTATATGAAAATGCAACATGAAAATGGATATTTCTATCCACCCATAGTTTTGTGGTGATGTTCAAAGCACATTAAGGGAATTTTGAGGTCTAAAATGGGCCTCCTAAGAAAAATGTACAAGCAAAATAAAATTTATAAAAACCAATAGGATTCAATATGATGCTATCAGCCATGGTGGATGATTCACCATTTTTGGAGCAAAAAAGTAAAAATATTAAAAAATAATAAAACTACTTTTTCAACTCGTATTTTTAACTCATTTCCCTAAGGTTTTACTCAAAGTTCTATCGAGAGTACTCGTTGGATGCAAAATTTATTTCCTCATCCAATGAGTACCCATTCACATACTTTAGATGGACCCTGTTGTATGAAAAATGAAAAATACATGAAAAAACGTGATTACAATCACATTTTTCATGTATTTCTCAATTTTCATGTAGCAGGGTCCATTGAAAGTATGCAACATGGGTACTCCTTGGATAATGAATCGAATTTTGCATCCAAAAAGTGTTTTTGCTCGAAATTTGAATAAACCCATAGGGAGATAACTTGAAAATGCGAGTTGAAAATATATATATATATATATATATATATATATATATATATATTATATATTTTACCTTCTGAAATTTGATGATGTAATCTAATCTTATTTTATTATTTCCACTATATTTTTATAGTTTCTTTAGGAGGCCCATTTTAGACCTCAAAACTCCCTTAATAAAATGGTTTTTGGCAAAGCAATGATCTTGCAGGTTTTCTAGATGTTGTAAGTTTTGTTAGACTATTGCAGAGTTTAAAATCGAAGCTTTTGTTGTACAAAAAAACTTATAATAGTCTTGGAATGCTAGATTTTAGCTTAACGCAAAATGACATAGACCATATGAAGTTATAAATTGTTACCTATTTTACTTATTTCAGTTAATAGAGTTCATTTAATATTTGGATAATTCAGCAAAGACAAAAAAACATTCAAGTGGCAAATTGATATCTAGGATCTGAAATTACTTTTGCGAAGTAAAAGTTGGTTGATAGCAAGGCAAATCTACATAGTAAATGTGATGGATACACGTTAGTTCAGTGAATAATTATGGAAAATACTTGTATTTATTTGCAGAAGAACTTTAGTTAATGAAAATAAAATCAGTGGTTTATGATATTAATAAAATAGTATCTTGGTATCGATTTCTAAAGCGGGCAAGACAGATTAATCATGAAACATATTCATGTCAATTGGACTATGTTAAATTGGAATTTAAGTAAATCGTATATGATTTGAAGTAACATATTTTACAACAACCTTTCCTGGTTAAAGATAGGGAAAATCAGTATATCCACATTGATAGCGATTACTGGTTAGTGGATACCATTAAAATTGATAGTACTTAAATGTTGTTTCAGAACTTAGATGTCAATTCGTGATTTAGATGACATATTATATATACACATGATGCTTGTAAAAGCAATATTTCAATGTTCATTTTTATCTAGATTGATTAGTAGGTTATAGGAAGTTGACTTGTTTTGTTGTTTTGAAATTGTTAAGTGTTTCAAGTTTTGCTTTATAATTTTTTTAATTTTTTTTGCATTTGTTACTAATAGAGAAAAAATGGCCCAAAGAAACAATGGCATAGGCATTGAGGAAGAGGTACATGCATGGAGCGAAGATATATTAATGCTCGACCAATATATCTTAATGCTTAGCATAGATATTTTAATGCCAATGGATAAAATACTAGAACTTCAGCAAATGGCTAGGCGTTTGGAAGATGAAAAAGGTACCCACTTCTATTCGTATGGAGGGAGTGGGGGCAGGGCCGGGGGAAGACGTTTCTATTTGGACAGAATACACTATGATTAATTCTATCTTTTTGCTAACCAGAGCTTTTACTATAGGTCTCTAGGACCTGATAGACCAACAGTAGGTTCAGGAATATTGGATAAGAAATAATGGTATTGGTTCGTTGACACGAGCTTTCCAATTATATTAAATAAATATTATATGACATATTTTATTCATTGGGATGAAAAAAGGGGGGGACAGGGGGTGTTTTCATCATTATATGAATCTCCATCTCCAGGGAACGTTGTTAGAAGAGCTTTTTCAAAACCTGAATAGATTAATCAGTTCTCGATTCCAGCAACATTATCAGTACAAGAATTAATGTGCAAAAACAATAGTATCTTAGTAAAGAAATCACTACCAATTTTTTTTATTTTTTGATCTATTGTAATATTCTCAACAAAGTTTAAGAAAAAGAACATATCGGAGTACTCTGGATTACAAATCTATGTATAAACTCAATATGTTTTATAAGTTGTAATCTTTGTTATTTGGTCTAGAAACTCATTTCAACTTGACTCATTTAGATATTTTTTTAAATCTTGTATCAAATAGCTGTTTAAATTGAAAAAAACACTTGATTGGTCGACATTGTAAACAAATAAAACCATGATTATAAAATAATGTCACTGAAAATTGCAACGTAACCAACTTGTATTATTTCTTGAGTAGTTATAGAACTTGAAAATTTGATAAATCAAGAAAACAATGTAAGAAAAGAGATTGCAAAAAAAAAGCAAAAAACGACATAGCGCTAATACAAAACATAAGACCGGAACAAAAATAGTTCATTTGAATATGTTTATGTACAATGTCATACTAGGATTTCATTGATATAAAAAATAATCTTGTTTGCTCCAATGGTCACATTACTAATCTTGTTCCCATGAGTATAGTATATCGATTGATAATGTGAAATCAAATCCCAAATGTTGAGTAAAACTGAAGTTTTGTTCGACTAAAAAAATCATTTCCTAAACCAAAAACTTTAACACAATGTTAGGATGCTTCGCAATGCAAGGAACGAGAACTTTGTTGTTACCGAATTGGTTAACAACATAAACAGAGACTTGTCATTGTATACGTACAACTACATTTTGATGGTCTATTGTAAATGTACCATGCATCTTGAAGTTGGTCAAGATTTCAATAGCATCTATTTTTTTTGTACAATATTGGTCATAGGAAATTTGTCATAGCGCATGTAATACTATTTCCAGTTCGAAGCCCCTCATAATACATTGTTTTTAAGTCCTATCACTTGCATGTATGATGCAATTTAAGCGATGAAAATAAAGAAAGTGAGAGTATTTCTTGCAAGCGTTGCAATAAAACATACTTTTGTTCATAGTTCTAGTAATTGTAATTGTAGTATTGCATCTAGTGCATACAGTTTCGAATGGGTTCCTGTGTACGCTAATCGTTCTCAGGCATCCTTGAAAATGTTATTAAATTGATATAGAAAATAGATGCTTAGTAACATGAAATCTATTGTTTTTTTTTTTTTTTTTAATTTCTTGTTCTTTATCCATGTCTATTTAAACAATATGATATAGTTTACTATGCATATTCCGTTTGGCAAGGAAAAAAGGTTTCTTAGGCGATTAGCTTTCTTTCCTGTGTACAATGCATATATGAACATTGATTGTGAAGTACGGAAAAATATTTCCTTTTTTCTAACTATATTTTTTAGCAAGATCAACGAAAAAATGTTTTGTTGCAAATCCCTTTGAATTGAAACACATGTCAGAACAAATTTATCGTGTACTTGAACTTGTTACATATGCAACACTTATAAAACAATAAACGAAAATTCTACAATAGATGAAGAATGATTTTTCCCCCAACATTGGGATATATAGACCTACGCATATGTAACTTGTTTTTTTATTTCAATGACAAATAGATGGACAATAACTTCGTAACAATAAATCTTTGAAATAAAACAAAGTCACATTGTAGCCATGTCCTGTTCTCCATTGTGATCTTTTATTTCCAATACATATTGCGTTGTTTTTTGTGTTATTGAAATTGCAATAGTTATGATTATGCCCATTGGAAATGCATCATCACTACGTGACAAATTTACAATCGTCGTGTTTGGAAAAAAATCGATACTCTGCACATACAGGAAAGATGTTTTATACACTACTAAAACTATTTATACAAATAGTTTTATCGCAATCACCATTATCGTATTTGTGCTTTGGAATAATTTCGAAATCTTTAATAGAAACATCAGCATTTGCAACAAGATTTGACTCATGTTGTTCAATTAACGATGTTGGCACAAGCAATGTTATTATCACTTTTTCTTTCTTATTTGTTAAGTCTGCATGGAATATTGCTTTTGACTTATTTTCTTTTTCCAAAATGTTCGCTATGTAACTGTTGTGGTTCTTAAAGACAGCCTCTAGATTGCAAAGAGACCAGTGCCTAAGTCATCCAAATTAGTTGCATATATAGATTTACAATTATAAGAGAAATTGCACCATGCTAAAGTCACTTATGATTTTGTTTATAAGTGGTTTAGAACCCGTAAAATATAACTCGTTCCCACAATTATCCATACATCTCAGTCACACAATAACACAATTCTCTAATCAGTGGTGGCCAACATAGTTCAAGATATTACAACCTACTTGGATTTAAGGAATAATGGAAGGAGAATAGGTAGAAACAAGTTTGTTAATGCAGAGCTTAACGAAGTAAGAATTCCACATGCACACAACTCGGAATGAAAGGATGGAATGAAGGTTGAGAGAAAAATGTTAAGGTCTCGGTGAAGCTATTTGAAGACTCATTTCAGACATTCACAGAGTCGTTCTTTATCCTATGTATAAAGAAGAGAAAGCTTGTAAATGAAAGGAAATATATCTAGCTATTATACACCGATGAGATCTGAGAAGAAGATGAAACACAATTGAAATAAAAGAAAGAGGGAGAACATATTGTAACGCAAGAACATTGGAATCACCATTGCTTCTTCATCGATAACTCGGGGAAAAATATACATGGATAAGATAGAGAAAAACCTCTTTCTGCGAAATAACAAAGTTTTCTCCCAAAATTTCTGAACCCTTTTCATTTCTAAAGATCACACATACATAGACCTCCTTAGGAAAGTGGTAGGACATTTAGAAAATATTCCCCTGTGATCTTTTTCCATCATCACAAAATGAGCTCCAGAACCTTAGTGTGTGCGAGGGCACAACTGCCTTAAGCAATACATAATGTTTTTAAACAGAAATAGTAAAAAAAACCATGCGTAAAAATAACTTAAAGTAAAAAGATGCCATTGATGGCATAATCAGATTGGTCCCTTAGGACTGGCAAGATGATGAGGACGCCTGATGCGAAGCTACTAGGGAACAAGGACAAACTGTCGATGCTGGTGATGGGTTGGAAAATTGCTCACAGCACTGCCACGTCGCTGGAAGAGGTGGAGGAATAGCACTAAACTGTGTGAACTATAACGGAAGATGAATTACCCTTGCATAGTCCAGCTTGCGATGAAAGGTGCTTTTAACCAATTCTAGAATATGGAAATCCTACTTAAGTAAATTCATTACAGTTACTCCTTTAAACATAGGCGTCTTCTCATGGGTTGCCCCTATCTTACTCTTCATTTCAATCAGTTTCTGGTGGTACAACTCCCGTGAAATCAACATTCCATTATGCTCCCACAAGTTGGGTAATCCAACTTGCAGTAACTGGTTGATCTCCTTGTCAAACGCACCCACCACTCTCTGCATCTTAACAAGAGTTTATTAACCTTTTCTATAGCTTCCTCTTTCACAATCACTCTAGAGATTTATGCCACTTCCCCCATTCTATTTATGACATCCATCGACCTCATCTCCCCAGTGGACTTCCCAGTCAGGTAGTAGATGTACTTCTTATAATATTGGGAATTCGTGACACTTACTTACTTTTCATTCAAGAGAGAGGGAGCACACTTTGCGCAGAGCCTTTTCTGATCATGAACTAAAGCTATATGTTCCCAACTGAGGTTTATCTCGCAAATGACTTCGTCCCATATTAGTTTCTTTGTTTCAATAAGGGTAGTGTTCCATTTCAATTTGGCCTTCAGCTCCCTTATCTCCTGTGCGATAGCCTGTAGATCCCTTGAGACATTATCTATGTTGGGATTCGCAACCTTAAGCAACTTCTCTTTACGGGCTACTTGTGTTCTGGAAGCATCTAAATCATCCTACGCCTTCTTTAGCTCCACTTATGAGAGTTGTAGCTTTGTCAATGCCTGGGTGAGGTGATTAGTGGGATTTTGGGTGTCCACAGACATTGCTGCAGTGTGTATGTGAGAAGTGACCTGTTTGTGTAGCTCTGTTATTGTCTGCTCCAAGATCGAAACTTTGCTTCTGCTCTGCAGAACTTCCTTCTCCTTTTCCACTTGGATTAGTTTGGTGGTTAAAATATGATCACCTCTCGACATCTTTAACCTACACCGTAACTCTAGATTCTCTTGTTGTGATGTCTATAAGACAACTAATACGATTTCCTTGTCCTTAGGATCAACTCCCATTTTTATAATAAAATCTTTATATATTTCCTTTTGCTGGAAAATCGCCTGAGACTTGATCTTCTCCAGCTTCATGTTGTTGCTAACCTTCTCTATATAAGTTTGGGCCCTTTGGATTGAAAGCGGTGTCACTTTCAGGATTGTGTTTCCTGAATCAGAGATGAAGCAATTTTCCTTTCTATGGTAGGAGTTGGCCAACCAGGATATGAATTCTGAGAATGGGTGAACTGGCGGATTAATTTGGTAATATAGTCCTAAACTTAAAACCCTGAAAGGGTCTTCGTTCATCACATGAGCAGCGACCATTTCATAGTGAAGGTCAGAGAGTGGGAAGGAACAGACTAGGTTGGAAATTTGTATCTATGTGTCAGTTAATGGCTCGACACCTATTCTTTTAATTTCATAGGTGTTTGGAGTTGCTGGTGCAATGTGCTTCATGGTTTTGAACAAAACAACAATGAAAAACAAAAGGAGCTCAGGGTGTCGGGTTACCTGGAGCCCGCAAGGAGGAACGAAAGCGACCTTGGGAGGAGCCTTTGACTTTGGGACTGTGCAGAGGGGTAAATCTAGCACAGAGGTCCAGGCAGAATGTTATTTTTCTACTTGGTAAATAATCATTGTCGGGCATTAATTCTTTTAGGTTTTCTAAGATTTATGAGAAAAGATAGGGATGGGCACACATGTGGCGGGATTTGAATGGGCAGGAGAGGACACATCACTCTTGTGGATTGGTTTGGGATGATATAGAGTGCTCTCCAGGGGAGTGGACAGGCCACAATTACCTTACTTTTTTAACTCTACCTTTTTACCTTCAATCGCCCTCGCACCAATGAGTGGAAGCGTTGACTTTTCGACACCGAGGGAATTTGATCCTATGCTAACTCCAGCACAGGTTACCCTTTGGAACTGTGTTGAGCCTGCGTAGAGCTTTGACGAAGGAAGGTCGGGGCACAGAGTTGCGCGTCACTTATTGGGAACCTGCCTTTGTAATATCACCTTCGTCTGCACTGCAAGGTCTTGATATTGTCACATGCACTTTATATGAGGATCGTCCTTTATGTTATTACCTTTGTCTGCGTCGCGATGTATTGATTTAGCTGCATGGATCCGCAAGTCCCTTATTTAAAAACCTTCATTTGTACTTACTAGCTTCACCTGCGTCGAGATGTTCTAATAGAGTAGAGCGGCCTATCCCTTCTCGGCTCGATATATGGTTCCCTAGGGTATAGAACCTTTGCGGGAGGAGATTCTTTTAACCCCTTTCACAATTTTTGCAATTTCTTCCAACCTCTATCAGAACCTATGCAAGGGTGGAGATAAAATTGGCTTAAATTTGGGATGAGGCATTGGATTCTCAATGCTTTGAGAACCTGCAACTTGGTAATCTTCTTTGGGCATTGAGTCTTTTCAACAAAAATTTTAAAATTAAATGCTTAAAAGCCTTTGAAACATCATAAATTATTTACATACACACACCAGTATTTACAATGATTATGGGAGTGGTACATTTAATTGTGGAAATATAGTTTGAGGAATTGACCATCTACTAGTAGTTTGAGTTATTCACCTTCCATGATTTCAAGCAGATAGGTATTATTCCCCTTTTCTTCAGAGATTCTAAAAGGACCAAACCATAGAGGATCAAACTTCTCGTGCTTTCCCTTATCTTCTCGTCTAACATCCCATTGAAGGACCAGATCACCTGACTGCAAATGTCTTTCTTTGGCCCTTTTTTCAAACAAAGCTTTCATTTTCAACTAGAAATTGGCTAATTTTCCCCCACGTGTTCTCTACTCTCGTTGAGTTCAACTAGTTGGTTAATCCTTCATGTCACAGTGTTTGGTTCTTCTTCTACCTCCTGCAATAGCTTCGCGATAGCCATTGCCAACTGAATTGGGAATATTTTTGCTTTACCATATACCAGCTCGAAGGGCGACTTACCAATGGTCCATTTAGGAGTAACCCTGTTAGCCCAGATAGTGAAATTCAGCTGCAAGTCCCAGTTTCTTTGACTGTCAACAATCAAAGTCTTCAACACCCTTCCCAATGTTTTGTTAGAGGATTCGACTAATCCATTCCCTTGAGGGTAGTAGGTAGTAGAATTCCGTATTGTGATGTTGAACTTTTGGAAAAAATTTCATGAATTTAGTGGACTTCAAGACCTATGCATTGTCTATTATGATTTTTATAGGGTAACCAAAATGAGACAAGATGTTCTCTTCTAAAAACTTAATCACCACAAATTCAGTAGAATTTCGAGTTGGGAAGGCCTCCACCCACTTTGTGAATTAATTTGTGGTTGTCAGTATCCACGTATGCTGACCGCTGGAGGGCAGATGTATCTCCCCTATGAATTCCAACCCCCACTGCCTAAAAGGATCATATACATTCACCAGAATCAAAGGGAGAGGAGAAATATTTTGTCTTTCCTCGAAGACTTGGCATCTTTGACATGCCCTGACTTGAGAATAGACTTCTCCAAAGGGACTCAACCAATAAAACCCAACCTTCATAATTTTGTGAGTAGTGATCTTCTAGTTGTAGTGACCTCCATAGACACCCCCATGGAATTCTTCAATCACTTTGTGAGTTTCTCCTTCTACTAAGAATAACAACTGAATTCCTGTAGAGTGTTTCCAATAAAGTTGGATGTTTGATACGATGAACTTATGAGCTTGCAGTCTCAATGTTCGGTATTTGGACTTATCTACTCCAAATGGGAACATTAGGAACAAAAGGCAATGAATGATCTTCTTATACCAAGTTGATGTTTCGTATTTGATATGAATTCTCTATTCTGAGGTCTTGATATCATTTTTCTATACCCCTACACCATCTTCACCTGCTAGAAAATTTATCCCCAAATCTTTACAGTTGGATTATGACAAGATCTTAGCCAATCCTGGACCTTTTATGAGCTTGGTGAGTTTTATATCTAGATCATACAACTGAATCTTGGCAATCCACCTTCCCCTCTTTCCTTTGTTATCTCCCGGAACGAGTATGTCTTTGACTACAGCCGTTGGGACATAAGCTATGACATGGGATTGTGGATCATAAACTCTAAATTCCTTTAACACTTTGACCAAATCTTAGGCTTGCTTTTCTAAGATATCATACATCAGTTCAGCATCCCTTAGCATTTGGCTTAAAAATGCTATCGGTTTTTCATATCCCTCCTTATTCTTCTCTAATAAAACAACTGTGATGGTGTGGGGAGAAGTGAAAGAAAAGATATAGAGTGACGTAGCATAATTTGGGTTGACTAGCACAAGAGCTTCTGTGAAGGTTGCCTTAATTTGGTCGAAGGATTCCTGAGAAGATGGGCTCCATTTTACTTCACTTTCCTTTTTCAACATGTTTGTGATCCCTTTTACTATCTCAGCATTATTGGTTATGAACCTTTGCAGGAAGTTGATTCTTCCTAGAAATACCTGGATCTCCTTCTTATTCCTTGGCAAGGGGATGTGGTTGATTTCTTCCACCCATTTTGGGTCAATCTTAACTCCTTCTTGTGCAACTATATGCCCCAACAGTTTACCTTCGCTCAAAGCAAAATGGGACTTCTTAGGATTCAAGGATGGTCCATACCTCTGGTATTTCTTGAAGGTAAGATACAAGTGTAGGATATGTTCTTCATCTATTTTTTAGAACACTGTGATATCATCCAAGTAGACCACTACAAATCTATCTTGTTCCCCCACAAAGGCTATGTCCATGGTTCTCTGAAACGTTGCTTCAACATTAGTGAGACCAAATGGCATACAGGCGTACATATAAATACCCAAAGGGGTGGTGAATGTTGTCTTATTCCGATCATCTGGATGAACTGCCACCCGATTATACCCGGAGAATCCATCCATCATGGACATCCTAGCTAAACCAACCATTTTCTGCAACATGTAATCCATCTTGGGCAGTGGATAGTTATCTTTTAATGAAGCTTTGTTTAGATTACAAAAGTCCACACACAGCCTTATCTCTCCATTCTTCTTCTTGACAGGGACTAAGTTGGCTACCCACTCTGAATATCTAAGTGGCACTATTATTTTGGCCTGCGGCGGTTTCTTGACCTCTTTCTCTATAGATGGGAGTAAGAGAGGATTAATTTGCCTCAGCTTCTTCTTACAAGGTTTTATTCCACTTTTGAGGGGGATCTTGTGTTGAATGATGTTAGTATCAAAGGTTTTTAAATCATCATATGACCAACCAAAAACATCTTTATAGGTTTTGAAAATATTTAAATACCTATGCTTGTAAAGAGAAGGGATTTCCTTTGACAATTTGTTTAACTGGGGTTCTTTTTCTATCCCAATGTTGCAATCTTCTACCTTGTCACTAGCTCCTTTCTCGGTTGACTTCATGGGCACATCCTTTGTATTAAATAACCTTTCTAGAAGGACTAGGCCTCTTGGAATAGTATTTCCCTTCAGCTTCTAGACTTTGTGTCCTTCTATGGTATTTTCCCGAGTAGTGTCCTTCGCCTCATCTTCCTTTTCATCCTCTTGATCTATAACAAAACTTTAAAATTCCTCAATAACCTCAATGAAGTGTTTAATCTGTTCATCATCCTCGAACACCTATCAATGCTTTATGTTATTAGGCACCGAAGGTCAATATCCGACTTCCACCTCATATCTAAGGAGTGGGTTCTGTGGAGGCTTGAAATTGCTAACAGTTATAGCTAGGAGTCTACCATTCTATTCCCTTCCCTAGGCAAGAACTGAACATTGAAAGCCATGAAGAAATTATTAATCAAGTCCCATACTTCATTCATGTATGTCCTTAACCTGGGATGTTTGGTCTGACATTGATTCCTTATTTCTTCACTACTAACTCCAAATCACTGTATACTAACATACATGCTATAGTCATATTTCAGGTTGTTTGTAAACCAAGCAATAAAACTTCTTATTCTACAACATTATTTTTTGCTTCAAATTCTAACTTAAATGAGAAAGGAATCATATTACCTTCTAGTGACACTAGCAACACACCTGCTCCATTACCCTCCTTAGAGTTTCCCCATCGAAGTATAATTTCCATGCCTCATCTATGTCTCTACCTTCTTTCTTAGGCTAAACGGTTGAATGTACCTTTGTTTCCTCAAGAATGAGATCATCTTCATCAAATAGTATGCATGAGAAATCAATCTCTTTTTCATGCACAGGAGCGTTTTTTGAACCTTCAGTTGTTGTGACTGTCTTTATGAATATGGATTCCCTGTATAGTCTTCTCTCTTCTCCTCCAAAAGTGGGGATGGAAGCGTATGACAGATCTAACTTAATAGACCCTCCGTTTTTTTAGCCCCATGACCTTGACAAAATCATACCAAATCTGGCAAGGATATCAACTACTACTATTTCCATTACTACGCTCTTGAATGGAATTTGAGCTAAATTCACCACCAAATCTTTTATCATCCCCAAACATTTCACTCTCTTCGAATCGAAAGAGTAAATATCCTTGTAAGGCATTGTTATCTGTAGGCTGAGATGCTCCATTACTCTCAAGGGCATGAGCTTATGAGAAGCTGTTGAATCCAACATGTAGTTGTGAAGTAGGAGATCGTGTATTATTAGAGTGACATAGAAAGGTGTTATTGAAGGATCTTTCTCTTTGACACGAGTACCAAAGACTACCATGGGTCTTCCTTCTTTAAGGTTCATGCAATCAAGCAAGAGGCCAGGAGTGGTCGGATGCATGAACCAAGAAATCTGGGCTTTGTAATTAGGCTACTTAAGGAGCTCAGTCAAGGGGACTGGGATCTTGACTTTCTATAATTCCTTTTTCAGATTAAAATCATTCAAACCCTTCTCTGTATTACCATTTTCCCCGACTTATTTCTCCTTTTCGACCACTTTCTTATTGAGGAGAGGAGACTTCTCTTCTTGGATGATTTCGGCCTCGCAATGCTCATGATTTAACTGATCCTTCTTTCATGGTATCGTGGAGTCTAGAGACCCTTTTCCTTTATTTGATGCTTTTGGAATCTTTGGGGGAGGGGCAGCTTCATTTGGGTCTTGCTCTCTAGACCTCTTCCTGGAAGATCTGAGGTCATATTTCCTGTGTAATTGAGCTTGCATGAACTCTACAAGCTTCTTACAATAGCCATCTATTTCCTCATCATTCAACATTTCATCTACTCCTGACAACTTTCCTGTCGATATTTAGCTTCTTACTCCTCGTCTGAGAAGGAAGAGTACAGGTGTCCTTTAATTTCATGAGGGTCTTGTAGCTTCTCATCAGGTTCATCGTCTATGTATAGTGGAGGAGGAATATCCACCCATTCCTTCCTCTCCCTCTGCAATATTTGAAAGGGTTGCCTCCAATATTGGGGGTTGAAACCCTAATTAGGTGCTTGGGAATTTTGTCTTGGGAGACTTTTTTTCTCCAGTTCAAGCTTAACTAGCTTGTTGGACAAGCTCTTGATTAACTTATCCATTTCTTCTAACTTCTAATCTTGAGTCTCTTTTACTTGGTTGGAAGAGGATGCTTCCTCTTTTCCTTTCTTCTTATTCCCTTGATATCTCTTTCCTTTTCGACCTTCCTATGGATGTGAATTTTTCTTCTATCTTAAGAGAATCTACTTGAATCTGGTCCAATGTTGGGGATCTCCTATCTCTTAGTGTAAAACCAAAATTAGGCTCAAAGGCTCTAGCGAATACCACCCGAGCTATTGCTTGAGGAGGTTTAATTTCAGCTGGCAAGTTATTGTACTATTTATTAAATCTATTTATAAATTTAGGGACATCCTCTTCTGACTTCTTCTTTATAGCATTAAATTCTGTTAGGACACAAACGTGATCCCTCTTTTCTCCCCACTTCTGGATAAACGAGTTATCTAACTCTTCTCAGGTGTCTATAGCAACATTTGGCAACAACTTAAGCCACATCCAAGCTTCCCCATTAAGAGATTGAACAAAGAGTCAAAGAACCACATCCAGGTGTTCAAAATTCAAGTTCTATGCAAACACACAAAATAGCTCTATATGTCATTACGCTAATATCTCATCTTCGCCACTAAACACAGGCAGGAGCCTGAGGTAAACCCGAGGAACTGCATTTAATGGCTAAGGCAAGTTTAATGGAGCATACTTATTCAGTAAGAATCCTAGGACAACCATTGACACTATTAAAGGCGGGACTAGATTTATTAGATGCCTCTGTATTTAGACAATAGGAGAGAAGATGGTAGGAAGGATGATAGCGGAAGTGCTAAAATCGTGAATAGAGTTGTTGGAGTGAGAGTTATTTCCCTCTTTTGCATCAGTGGGAAGGGGAAATGAAAAAGAAGGAGTGCCAATCAAGATCTCCTCCTCTTTGAATTCTAAAGGGAAAATATTGGGAAACATGCTTCCTTTGTTAGGGTACACAAGTGTTCTTGGAGTAAAATCAGGACGATAGATAACAATGTGTTGAGAACTAGACAAAGAGGCATCAGGATGAGAAGACACAGTGGCATCGGTTGTGGGGGTCTTTTCTTTCCATACTATCTTCGAGATTAGCCTCTCTAGGTCTGACACAGGTGGCATTTTGTGTTGAGATGTATCAAAACAGGTGTGGGGTCTTCTATGAGCTAGGGTGATACCTCATAGATGAAAAATTGGAATCACCAAAGGTGATGAATATGCAATATGAGCTTCATTTGTTCACCTTAACAAATAATTCCTTAATGTCGTATCCCATGGGGAAAAGTCCTATAATTTTTTACCCAACAATGACGCCAAAAGATTTTGTGGCTCTTAGAGATAGCCTCCAGATTACAAAGAGACAAATGCTTGATTCATCCAAATTAGGTGCATACATAGATTTACAATTATAAGATAAATTTCACCTTACTAAAGTCACTCATGATTTTGTTTATAAGTGGTTCAGAACCCTTGAAAAATAACCTGTTCCCACAGTTATTTATACATCTGAGTCACACAATAACGCAATGCTTTAATCATTGGTGGCCAACATAATTCAATATATTACAACCTACTTGGATTTAAGGAATAATGGAAAGAGAATAGGTAGAAATGATTTTGTTAATGCGGAGCTTAATGAAATAAGAATTCCACATGTGCACAACTCAGAATGAAAGGATGGAATGAAGGTTGAGAGAAAAAAGTCAAGATTTTGGTAGAGCTAATTAAAGACTCATTGCAAACATTCACACAGTTGTTCTTTAGCCTATGTCTAAAGAAGAGCAATCTTGTAAATGAAAGGAAATATATCTATCTATTATACACCGATGAGATCTGAGAAGAAGATGCAACACAATTGAAAAGCACGAAAGAGGGAGAACATATCGTAACATGAGAACACTGGAATCACCATTGTTTCTTCATTGATAACCTGTGACAAAATATACATGGATAAGACAAAGAAAAGCCTATTTCTGCGAAATAACAAAGTTTTCTCCCAAAACTTTTGAACCCTTTTCATTTCTAAAGATCACACATATATAGACCTCCTTAGGAAAGTGGTAAGACGTTTAGAAAATATTCCCCCGTGATCTTTTTCCATCATCACAAAATGAGTTCCAAAACCTCAGTGTGTGACGACACAATTGTCTTAACCAATACATAAAGTTTTTAAAACAGAAATAGAAAGAAAACCAGGCGTAAAAATAACTGAAAGTAAAAATATGCCATTGCTAGCATAATCATATTGGTCCCTTGGGACCAGCGAAATGATGAGGATGCCTAATGCGAAGTTGTTGGGGCATGATGACGAACCGTTGATGCTAGTGGAGGGTTGGAAAATTTCTCACAACACTTCCACGTGGCTGGAAGAGGTGGAGGAATATCACTGAACTACGTGAAGTGTAACGGAAGATGAATTACCCCTACATAGTCTATCTTACGATGAATGGTGCTTTTATCCAATTATAGAAGATGGCATTCCTGCTTAAGGAAATTCATTACAGTTACTCCTTTAAGCACAAGTGTCTTCTCAGGGCTTCCCTTGTCTTACTCTTCATTTCAATTAGTTTCTGGTTGTACATCTCTTGTGAAATCAATGTTCCATTATGCTCCCATAAGTCAAGCAATCCAACTTGCAGCAACAGGTTGAACTCCTCGTCGAGCGCACCCACCTCTTTATTGCAGCTTAACAAGAGTTTTTTCAACCTTAGCTCTAGCTTCCTCTTTCGAAATCACTCTAGAGATTTCCACCACTTCCCCCATTCTATCCGTGACATCCATTGGCCTCAACTCCCCAGTGAACTTCTCAATCAGGTAGTGCATGTACTTCTTAGCATATTGTGAATTGGTGACACTTACATGCTTGTTATTCAAGAGGGAGGGACCACACTCTACGCAAAGCCTTTTCTGATCATGAACTAAAGCTATATGTTCCCAACTAAGGTTGATCTCATGAATGACTTTGTCCGATATTAGTTTCCTTATTTCAATAAGGGTTGTGTTCCCTTTCAATTTGGCCTTTAGCTCCCTTATCTATTGTGCAGTAGCTTGAAAATCCCTTGAGAACTTATCTACGTTGGCATTCGCAGTTTGAAGCAACTTCTCTTTACAAGTTGCTTGTGCTCTAGCAGCATCTAAATCATCTCGCGCCTTCTTTAGCTCCGTCAATGCCTAAGTGAGGCGATCAATGGGATTTGGGGGGTCCACAGACACCGCTGCAGTGCGTATGTGAGAAGCGACATGGTTGCACAACTCTGCTACTGTCTGCTCCAAATCCAAAACTTTTCTTCTACTCTCCGTTATCTCTTGTGCTAGAACCTCCTTCTCCTTTTCCACTTGGATCAGTTCAGGGTTTAAAATATGATCGCCTTCCAACATCTTTAACCTACATGAAACTCTAGATTCTCTCGTTGTGTTGTCTATAAGACAGCTAACACAACTGCCTTGTCCTCAACATCAACTCCCATCTTTATGATCAAGTCTTTATATATTTCCTTCTACTGGAAAATCACCTGAGACTTGATCTTCTCTAGCTTGACATTGTTGCTAACCTTCTCTATATAAGTCTAGGCCCTTTGGATTAAAAGCGGTGTCCCTTTTAGGATTGTCTTTCGCGAATCAGAGACGAAGAAATTTCCTTTTTGTGGTAGGAGTCAGCCAACTAGGATATGAATTCTAGGAATGAGTGAACTAATGGAGCGATTTGGTAATAAAACCTTGAAAGGGTCTTCATTCCGCACAAGAGTAGTAAACATTTCATAGCAAAGGTCAGAGAGTGGGAAGGGAAAGACCAGGTCAGAAATTTGTATATTTGTGTTAGTTAACAGCCTGACACCTGTGCTTTTAATTTCATAGGTGTTTGGAGTCACAGGTGTAGTGTGCTTCATGGTTTTGAAAAAAAAACAGTGAAAAACAAAAGCAAATCGGGGTGTCAAGTTACCTGGAGCCCATAGGGAGGAATGAAAGAAATTCTTGGGAGGAGCCTTTGACTTTGGGAATGAGAAGAGGGGTAAATCCAACATAGAGGTCCAAGAGGAATGTTCTTTGTCTTCTTGGTAAATAATCATTGTTGGGCGGTAATTCTTTTAGGGTTTTCGACTTTTATGCAAAAAGATATGGACAAGCGCACGGGTGGCGAGATTTGAATTAGGCAGGAGAGGACACATGGCACTTGTGGATTAGTTTGGGATGACAGAGAGAGAGCTCCATGGAAGTGGACGGGCCATAATTACCTTACCTTTTTACCTCTAACTTTTTACCTTCGATTGCCCTCACACCAATGAGTGGAAGTGTTGACTTTTCGATGCTGGGGGGTTGGCTCCTATGCTAACTTCGATGCAAGTTACCCTTCAAAACTACATTGAGTCTGCGTTGAGCTTCGGCGAAGGAAGGTCAGGGCGTAGAGCTTCGTGTCACTTATTGGGAACCCAACTTTGCAATATCACATTCATCTTCACTACAAGGTATTGATACCATTGTGCGGAGCCACACACCCTTTATATGAGGATCCTCCTTTGTGTTATTACCTCTGTTTGTACTGCAATGTATTAATTTAGCTGCGTGGAGCCGCGAGTCCCTTATTTAAAAACCTTCCTTCGTACTTACTAGATTCACTTGTTTCGTGATGTTTTGATATAGTAGTGTGGCCTATCCCTTCCCGGCTTGATATATGGTTCCCTAGGGTATATAACCTTCGCGGAAGGAGATGTTTTTAACCCCTTTCACTATTTTTGCAATTGCTTCCAACCTCTATCAAAACCTGCACCGGGGTGGAGATAACAGTAACCAAGAGAACACCATGAAAATATTTCCAGTTATATTGTTACTAATATATTCAATCAACAATGGTGTAAACTTGACTTATTTTTGCATAGTCATGAACATTGAATTGAAATGCGTTTTTTGTTATTTTGTTTTTAAAGAGAGAAAATAATAGAAAGACAAAAGGGAAAAAAAGAGAAAAAAAAAGAAAAAGAAAGAAGAAATATGATACAGAGTTAATGGAACATTTGCGGAAGAACCTATTTGCATTTATTTCTTCACTAATTTCCGTTGTTTTTATTTTACCTGTTGCGATATTTGTTTTTGTGGTACTGCTCATTTTATCTCTACATTGCCATCGATCTCTATTATGGCATCATTCAAATTCAATAAATTTGGTTTGTTCTCAAATATAACATTGAAATCACTACTTAAAAGCAAATCATAATTGAAACTAAGTAAGAACTATTTAATGAAAACATAATAAGGTAAAGCAAAGTTATTACTAGTGTACAAAAATTCTAGATAGATTTTAGTTTTAGAAAATACAAAAGTTTTATGGAAATGTCCAAATTATTTTTTTCCATGCAATTGTTGTCCTAGATTCGAATCTGTAAGTGCCATATGTTTCATGGAAATTTAAAAAAAAATGCTTTTAGTTATTGTACTTAAAAAAATATGGCTCAAAAGCAGTGGGGGGGAAACAATTGCGATGTGTAATGCAAATATAAGAAAAGTACAATAAATAAAACAGATTCGCGCTTCTTAAAAGAGTTATCATTGTCCTTAACGGTATCTATTTTTCTTATATTCGTTTCCATTTCTATGACGATATGAGTTAGTTCAAATCTACAAAAATAAGAAAAATAAGAGTTTCTAATTTCATAGCATAAAAGTACTTCAGAAATATCACATTAAATAGTATTTGAACTTCATATATCATTGCCACGGGGCTATATTGTATATTGTATATACATTCTTAGTCTCACATATAGAACTAATAGTGCATTGTTAACCTGTCAATAATGCTACACATTTTGCACATTCATTTTAAATGATAGTCGCTCATGGTGTGCAACTACTAGAACAATATCGTACAACCTAGATGAGGATTCTATTTGTAACCAGCTCCTCTGAAATTTCAAAAAAAAAAAAAAATAACAACAACAACAACAAAAACAACAACAAAAAAACAAATTGAAAGTCAACTGATTTTATTACGAATGTTTAATTTTAAAGCTATAGTTTCAATAATGCCATTACCACTGTGGAAATTTGTAAAAGGAATAGTCATTTGCTTAGCTCCACATATGACACTAAGAAATAAACCTTAATTAAAAATAGAAAACACATATGCTTCCAATATAACATAAATGCATGTGTCACATTTCATAGCAAATCGATTGTGTGCAAAATTCTCACTGATTAACATTAATGGTTTAATAATAATTTCCCTATGCACCACCCATTCACCCACACAAACCCACATTAAAAGGCCCTCACAATGAAAATTAACAATATTAATCAGTATACCCTTCACTCCACAAAGAATCATAGCCTTAAAATAAAATCTCTACGCAGTTTCTCTCTCGCAAATACTTCGTACTCTGCACAAAGAAAGATTTTAACATTAATTTAATCCTTGCCAAATAAAGTTCCCTATGCACCCCTATTCCCTTGCACATATGCGAAGTAGATGATGGTGTATGTGCAGAAAATGGAGATGAAGACCAAACAATGCTTATCAATTTCTCATACTATTCCTTGACCAAGTAGTTTGAGACTCATTTCCATTACAATGTGCTTATATGAAGTTCCAACATGGAAATGCATAATCAGTTTGCTTGAATTGTGATTTGCAGAGTACTTTTTAGGGTTAGCTTTTTGATAATATTTAGAGCAAGATGATTTTGTTATAATCTAATTGTTTATGTTTCTTCAGTTAGTATTTTCCTGTGGAGAGATATGGGCCACCCACATGCATATTGCAAAGCACACTCTCCAAAATATATTAATAATCAAATAAGCATTGTTAGATCTAAGACTTTTGTGATCCATAATGTAGAAAAATGTCTTTCAGATTAATCACAATTTCAGGATTGGTTCGATGTTTCGAACCAACTAATGTGTTTCATCCTCAGGACAAGGTGGAAAAAAACATACAATCTTCATGAATAAATAGTAAGGATGGATCATTGTCTAGGGTTAAAACTAGTCATTGAGGACTAGTTGTTGAGAACTAGCCATTGGAGATTAGGTAGCTAGAAAACCTAAAAGGGAATTATTTAATATTTTTTAGTTATAAATTCTATTTAATAAAATATTATAAATATAGTTATAGGATATTATAAATATAGTTATAAATTTTTGTTTACCATATTAATAATAAGGTTGGGAAAAATTAATAAAGGAAAAAAAAACTTTAAATAAAAATAGTTGTTCGAATAAAATTTTAAATCATAATAAATTATAAGAAACATAGTTATATTAATTAAACAGAAAAGTGGGGTATAAAGAGGATAAGAATACACCAAAAAATTAATGAGAGGGTTTAGAGAGAGATATAAAAATCATTGCTAGGAGTTTATAAATAATATCAAATAATAATAAAAATTTATAAAGAGAAAGGTATAAAAAAATAAAATTAAAGTTAAGGAAATTAAAAGGAGTACAATAAAAACAAGAGAATTAATGAAGATAACCAATCGCAAGAAAAAGAGGGGAGAGGAAGGAAGAAGAAGGGGTGGGGAGACAAGAGAATCATAAGGAGAGGGTCGGAATCTAGCTCCTACTGAGCTTCCAACCATCATCTCTGTTGAGATTTTTGGCTTGCCACTCAATCTCGATAACCTCCCTAAGTTTCCCATGGTGGAAATGATCAACTCTAGCAATGACTTTGGAATCCTCGATACAGACACGATGCTTGGATTTCTCTGCATGCTCATCGATGGCCGATGCTCGTCATCTCAGGCTCGATGCGTCTCACTGACCTCTCTTTCTCAGCCAGCTAGTGTCTTACCTCTGTAATTGGACCGTGCTCCCTGTCCTCTATTAGCCTTGTGGGCAAATGGTCCAAAAATGGATCCAAGTATGCCCCAAAAGTCTTCAAAATCCTCCCAAGGATTGTTCAAAGTCAAAATGGTCGCAGGAGGAAAGCCCTTGGAAGGGCGGAAATACACTAACAGGGGGCTCAAAACACTCTAAAACCATGGAAAAACCATTACCGTAGGCTTAAACTGGGCATTGCATAGCAGCCGTTAGATCTGGTCGATCAACAGCCCAGATCTAAATGGAAAATCGCATATCGACAGGACATAGGGGACAGTCGAAAGGCGGGCACATGACACCGCCGATCAGTGATCGCCGATGATCGGATCGGCGAGTCGCATCAAAGGGAAGCACATGTTTTGTTGTATAAAGGACCGAGGAACGATTAACCCGCGATTGCGATTTATTGCATCGCAATATCGCTATCAATTCCAACCTAGGGACAAGGCCTAGTCACAGGCATATGTGCGACCCGATGGGCTGGACCCGATGTAATTATATGTGATAAATGGATATATTTTCAAATCTGGGGAAGGCCATTTTAATGTATTTTCCATGTATTTTGCTATGTAACGAAATACACAGGAACCTTGGCAGCACCAATAGTGATGAAGTCTGGACCCGATGTGTTTTAGAGGTGCAATATATACATGTTTTCAGGTCCACAAAGGCCGATTTTTCATGTTTTTTTAAGGTTTTCACCATATTGCAAAAATACGAAGGGAACAAAGGGACCGAGCCATCTACAATAGGCGACAGCGACCCGATGGGTAAATAAATCATTTTTGAGGACTTTTAAAGTCCGAAAGGAACAAACATTGGTGGGAGTTTACAACATTACAGTGGTTTCTGTGTAAAACAGAAAACACTCATTATTAAATAGTTTGAAGAGAAATCGAGGCCGAGAGGCATCTACAGCACAACAAAGCATGCCCAACTAGCACGAAACAGATACATCATGGATCAGCACATTGCGACACATCCGAAATCAACAGAAGAGATTGTGGGCATCTCTGTCAAGAGAGAGCTCCTTGCCAGCACACCCAAAATATCTGAATGTCGTTATTCCTCTATCAAAAGGAGGAAAACCTCCATGCCATGCTTTCCTTCAGGGAATCAAACAGTTAAACAAGAGAGTGATCGATTAAGACCTCTCAAACCTCAGAACATTGATATCATTATAAAGGATATAAATATCTAAAAACTATATGTAACAAGGGTTCAACTTTTGGAGATTATTTCTCCTTTTTTCCTTCAAGCTTCTCATCTTCATTCTAAGAAATATAAGCTTCCTTTTCCATTAGATGTTCAATGTCCATTCCCTTTATGCTATTCTACGCTTGCACTTGAACAATTTGTTTAGGTTTTATGTGTGTGTGAGGCCAGATAACTGTCATCTTATCTCTGGTTTGATATATTAGATTAGCAAGATTCTTTGCTTTGTAGCTAGCCATTCATGTATGTTCATGTATGTAATCTGCTGGTACTGTCAGTATTCTCCATATATCCATTAAATCTACAAACTATTGAGCATTTGTGGCCTAAAGCCTTGTGTTGTTGAGGGTGTTCATGCATGTCTTAAGTAAGAATAGAGCTGAAATGGTTATCTAACTTGATCCAAACCATCATTTACTCCAATAGTTCAGAGAAAAATATTGAAGATTCCATGTTACTAGGCATCTCCGATCTACAACCTATGAGAGTTTCCTGGAGTGCTAACTTAATTGGTGCCGCTGCCAGGGAAATGAAATTGAAGCTTAACTTCCCCAGGAAACAACACAGATCTAGCTTTGATGATAGACAAAGTCTGGGCACAATTTTGGTTGTAATCATCTATCTGGCAACTCTACTGGAGGTCGAACCTCTTGGCGACTCCACTTCATAGTTCTGGCTCAGTTTGTGAGGCATACTCAGAGAAATCCTCAAAAGCTACACACTAACCTAGTACCTCATCCTGAAAAATCATCAAAGAGAGAAAGGTATTGCAGAAAGGAGCATCAGGTTCAGGTAAACCTAAACAATCTCCTATATCTCTACAAGAAAGGCTTGTAATAGAACAAATACATGTTGAGAGTATAGCATCTAATACTAGCAGTGAAGAAAAGCCCTCTGAGATTCATAAAGCTCCTTATTCTTTAGGTTCTCCTTTTGCTTTAAGCCCAAAGGAAACCTCACCTCCTATCCATCATACTCCTTTAATCCTGTCAATCACTCAGCCCTCTATCATCCAAATTGCCAGTACTCTTTTAGCTACCACAATTATGGCAAGTCCACAAGCACTTACCAAAATGGAAAGAATCATAGCTGCTAGGTATGGACCTCTAATACTCCCCACTCCTTTGAATGCCATGCCTACTGGAGAATATCATAAATATAGGCCTAAGTTCATTGGGACTGAAGGTGTTACTGTTGAAGAACATCTTGAGTCATTCTATAACTATGCTGATAATCTAGACATCAGTGAAGATGATGTGTGTATGAGAGTCTTTGTCCAAAGCCTAGATGGAGAGGCTAGAAAATGGTTCAGAGAACTAACCCCCAGATCTATAGTAGATATTGAAGCTTTAGATGATCCATTCCTAAAGCATTGGGGGGGTAAAAAGGACCTCCTCTACTACCACATTGAGTTTGGCAACTTAAAGAGAGAAAATGGTGAGTTGTTGTCTGATTTCAATAAAAGGTTTAACCGTATGTACAGCAAGATTTCAACTGAAGTAAAACCCACTACTACCTCTGCTAAACTCACTTATGACAGTGCTTTTGATTCTGACTTCTGCCTACTGTTGAGAGAGAGCGATGCGCTACTTTGGCTGACATGCAGGATACAACCTTGGAAGTGGAATCAAACATCATGGCGGCGGAGAAACTCAAGGGAAATGTTGATAGAAGAAGACATAGGGGTGAGTCTTCATCATCCTCTGATCCTAAGATAGATAAAATGACCAAAATGATCGAGTCATTAGCCTTTGAAATCTCTAAATTGAAGGTTGAGCAGCAACCGGGGAAAGGAAGAATTCCTAATACCTTTGCCCCAAGAAATCCAAATCTAAATCCATATAGAAGAACGAATGAGCAGTTGCATACTTTGCAAAGAAACAAAAATGAATATGAAGACCAAAGGGTGAAGGCTCCTTTTCAAAATGCAGTCATGGAAGAAGAGCAGTTCAAAGAAGATGATGAGATCCATTGTCTAGAAGACAAAGGCAATGCTTCCTTTTTTACCTCAGCTGCATATGAAAAGTCATTATGCAATGACCAGATCAGCCAGGAATGGTATGGTGAAGCTATTCTACAAGTTGTAGATCAACAAAGATATAATTTAAGGTCAAAAATAAATAATGCCAAGGAAACTCTTGTTCAAAGAGTTGTTGTCCCTACAGTACCGCAAGCTTATAAGCAAAAACAACTGAAAATTGATCCCATCATCCTCAAAGCTCCAGCTCATGAGGTAAGAGGCCTCAACAAGTCCCCTTATCCTTTCAGTTTTCAATCAGAAATTAAGAAGCTAAGAATACCTATGCCTCTGATTGAACTAGTGAAGAATGAGTCCTTCAAAAGATCCATCCTCGAGGTCCTTCAACCTAAATCCATCCAAGCCTTTACTGACTATGTAAATCTGCAAGATGACAAGCCAACTATTATCCTCAGCCCAATGATTGAAAACTCTGAAGACAGCTCCCCATCATTCTATGTCTCTCTGACTATTCATGATAAAATCCTTCACAACTGCCTTTTGGACACTGGAGCTAACCATAATATAATGCCCAGGGCTGTCATGGATGAGTTGGGTCTTGACATCACTGAGCCTTATAATGACCTGTTTTCTTTTGACTCTAGAAAATTGAAATGTCTAGGGTTAATCAAGGACCTAGCCATCACTTTGTCTTGGCTCCCTATGAAAAGCATGATGGTGGACATTGCGTTAGCAGATGTACCTCCCCAGTTTGGCATGTTACTTTCTAGAGGTTGGATCAAGAGATTAGGTGGATCATTACAAAATGATCTGTCCTATGCTATTGTCCCAGTTCTTGGAGGTGAGAGCAAGAGATTATACAGAGAGGTGCAGTTGTCTTATATAATCAGCGATGAAAATAATCCCACCAATCATCCCATATATGCCATCAACACTGATTTTGGAGCTTGTATCCTTCATATTGAAGAATCTCAGTTGGCCTCCACGCAGCTCAGGAAACTAGTTTGCCAGATCACTGAGGAAGAAAACCCATAGATTTGGGATATGTTTTTGGATGGGGCTTGCTTGAAAGAAGCTATGGGGGCAGGTGTGGTCCTTATGTCCCCAACATAGGAATACATTCATTTATCTTTCAAATTAACCTTTTAGGTCACAAACAACATTGTAGAATACGAAGCTTTAATTTTGGGCTTAAGCGCTGCTAAAGAAATGGGTATCAAAGGCCTGAAAGTGTTTGGAGACGCAGACATCATTATTCAGTAGGTAAATAAAACGTTCCAAGCTAAGCATCCAAGTCTGAAGGTATACAGAGATGAGGTATGGAAGCTCAAGGATTCTTTTAATGATTTCAGCATTTCTTATCTTCCAAGAATGAAGAACCAGCTTGCTGACTCCCTCGTTGTCTCTGCGAGCATGTATATTCCTCCTTTGCCTCCTAAATTGACATATTAAGTTCAGGTAAAATACAGACCGTCTCTGCCTGACAATGTCAAATATTGGAGGGTTTTTGAAGACGGTGAGGAAATTAACAGATTTTTGCAAGTCGTGGAGGAATTTCTGAAATGCACATTGATCAGGAAAACGAAGCCATGGGAGAATGCAGCCAGCCTAAGCTAAAAAGTGAGATCGGCTGAGGAAGCATTGTTTAGCTACGCAGTAATCACATACCAAAAGGATTGGTGCCTCTAAAGAAGATTTTCAACCAAAACAATGTGCCATATAACCCTGCCGACATAGAAAATGAATTTTTTGTTCGTAAACATAATATAGGGAGCCCAACCCATCCAAAAAACATAAATATGTCCACACATTTGTCCTCTACCCAAAATTCTGAGTATTGCACCCTTATGAGGAATTCACTAACATCTCTGCCTGGGAATACAACTATCTTAAAGCCTATGACACAGACATCATTCAACATAAGATCCCATTGGAAAAGAATACCACCCCTTTTAAGTAGAATCTAAGACCTATCAACCCTCTCTTATTGCCTTTGATTGAGAAAGAGATCAAGAAGCTATTGGATGCCAAAATTATAGTGCCCCTAAGGTATTCAAAATGGATAGCTAACCATGTGGTAGTAAGAAATAAAATGGAGAAATCACGCTTTGTGTTGACTTCAGAAATATGAACAAGTGCTTTAAAAAAGATAACTATCCCCTGCCCAAGATGGAACACTTGCTGCAAAGTGTTTCAGGGGCTAGAGTCATGTATTTCTTAGATGGATTTTTAGGCTACAATCAGATTGTTGTACATCTTGAAGATCATGACAAGACCACCTTCACTACTCCTTGGGGCACTTTCATGTACTCCAAGATGCCTTTCGGACTGATGAATGTTGGGGCTACCTTTCAGAGGGCCATGGACATAGCCTTTGTGGGAGAGAAGGACAAGTTTGTCCTTATTTATATTGATGACATAACAGTCTTCTCCAACAACCACAAAGATCATTTACAGCAATTGAAGAAAGTCTTCCTAAAGTGCAGACAGTTTGGAATTTCAGTCAACCCAAAGAAGTCACAGTTTGCTCTAGAAGAAGGCAAACTTCTAGGACATATTGTTTCTGCTAAAGGTGTGAATATTGATCCAGCCAGGGTTCAAGCCATTCAGAAATTGTCCCTCCCAAGGTCAAAAAGGGACATTTAATCCTTCTTGGGTAAGATTAACTTCGTAAGGAGGTTCATTCCAAACTTTGCAGAGCTTGTAAAGCACATCACTTCCATGCTGAAGAAAGGAGCAGAAATAAAATGGGCAGATGCTTCAAGAAGCTCTTTTGAAGCCATCAAGCAAGCTATCATGGAAGCTCCCACTCTAGTCAGCCCAGATTACACTAAGGATTTTTGTATCTTCTCTTTTGCCTCTTATGATACACTTGCGGCAGTTCTGTTGCAGAAAAATGATGAAGGCATAGAGCAACCTGTGGCCTTTTTCAGCAAAACTATAAGGGATGTTGAACTAAGGTATGACCTTATCGAAAAACAAGCTTATGCTCTCATAAAGTCTTTAAAGGAATTTAGAATTTATATTCTACATTCCAAAGTAGTTGCATATGTACCTTTAGCATTAGTAAAGGATGTCTTAACTCAGCCAGATATTGATGGGAAGAGAGCTAAATGGATTACAAAATTCATAGATTTTAACATAGAGGTGAAGCCCACTAATCTTGTCAAAGGCCGGGGCTTGGCTAAACTTATCACTGAAGAAAATTGCAGCTTGTTAGATATAAATTCCATGGGTCTAAATTCAGATTATGAGCAGGCAGAGGGAGCAACAGAAGAGCGAAAGTAGGATCAGTCTGGCTGAAAATATAGTCACATGTGAATGGTATTACAACATAGTTCATTTTTTGCAAAAGCTAGAAGTCCCTCCAAGACTTAGCTCAAGTCATGCTCATGCCATTAAACTTAGATCATCCAAATTCTACATTAGTAAAAATCTGCTTTATTGGAAAGACCCATCAGGAATCCTCTTGAGGTGTCTAGATAAAGAATAACCTCTGGAGGTCATACACTAGTTTCATTCTAGCATTTGTGGAGGGCATCATTATTGGAAAACCACATCTCACAAAATCTTGAGGGCTAGATATTATTGGCCTACTTTTTTCTCCGATGTGTTTTCTTTTGTAAAAGATTGCAACAAATGTCATAGTTTTGCGAGAAGACAACAGCTAAAATATCTTCCCTTAAAGCCAATACATGTCAATGGTCCTTTCCAGCAGTGGGGCTTGGACTTTATAGGTGAGATCAACCCACATTCCAGTGCCCAACACAAATGGATCTTAGTAGCCACTGATTATTTTACCAAGTGGATTGAGGCTATACCCACTAAGAATGCCAATCATCAAGTTGTCATAAAGTTCTTGAATGAGAATATTTTCACTAGATTTGGTTGCCCAACCAAACTAGTCACTGATAATGCAGCAGTGTTCAAGGAAAAATAATTGATGGACGTGACTGAATCCATGGGTGTTCAAGTGGTGCATTCTACCTCATATTATCCTCAAGGCAATGGCCTGGCAGAATCATCTAACAAGAGTCTTGTAAGGGTAATCAAAAACCTGTTAGAGGACAACAAAAAGAGTTGGGATTCCAAGCTGAAGTTTGCTCTATGGGCTAACCGAGTTACCATCAAAAAATCCATAGGGAATTCTCCATTTAAACTGGTTTATGGTGCTGATGTTGTTTTCCCCATCCCGCTGATTCTCCCTGTGGCTAAGATCTTGGAAGAAGAACAAGATGAAGAAAATGACAGGGTAAGAAGAATGAATAACCTGGTTGAACTACAGTAGATCAGAGAGCAGCTGATTGAGAAGTCAAAGGCTCATCAGAAGAAAATCAAAGAAACCTTTGACAGGAAAGCAAAAGTGGACAATTTTCAAGTTGGTGATTGGGTTCTTAAATGGGATGCATTTAAGGAAAAGAGAGGAAATCATGGCAAGTTTGACTCCTTATGGACAGATCCTTTTGTCATTGCTCAAGCTCAGCAGAACAATACATTCATTTTGCACAGTATGGAAGGAGAAGATACTTTTGGCAGCCCAATAAATGGGTGATCCTTAAAACTTTATTTTGTTTAAGGCTTTAAGGCCTTGTTATTGTAAATATTTTTTTTCAAGTTTTTATTTCATTACAAAATATACTCCATGCCCAATGGAACATTAGAAGGAAGATTTAATTTTTGTTTTACAGGAAAGGCATTGATCTACAGTTCTTGAAACCTCACAGGGAGGCTTTCATCTCCAGAGGGAGCCAGTGTTAGCCTTGTGGGAAAACGGTCCAAAAAAGGATCCAAGTATGCCCCAAAAGTCTTCAAAATCCTCTCAAGGATCGTTCAAAGTCAAAATGGTCGTGGGAGGAAATCCCTTGGAAGGGCGGAAATACATTATCGGGAGGCTCAAAACACTCTAAAACCATGCAAAAACCATTACCGCAGGCTTAAACTAGGCATCTCAGTTAGATTTGGTCGATCAACGACCCAGATCTAAGTGGCAAATCGCATATTGGTAGGACAGAGAGGACAGTCGAAAGGCGGGTGCATGACACCACCGATCAGCGATCGCCAATGATCGAATCAATGGGTCGCATCAGAGGGAAGGACATGTTCTGTTGTATAGAGGATGGGGAACGAGTGACTTGTGATTGCGATTTATCGCATTGCAATATCGCTATCGGTGCCAACCTAGGGACGAGGCCTAGTCACGAGCATACGTGCGACTCGATGGGCCAGACTCGATGTAATTATATGTGATAAATGGATATATTTTCAAATCTGTGGAAGGCCATTTTAATGTATTTTCTGTGTATTTCGCTATGTAACGAAATACATAGGAACCTTGGCAGCACCGATAGCGATGAAGTTCAGACCTCATGTGTTTTAGAGGTGAAATATATATATGTTTTCAGGTCCACAAAGGCCAATTTTTCATGTTTTTTAAGGTTTTCGCCATATTGCAAAAATACGAAGGGAACAAAGGGACCGAGCCATCTGTGATAGGCAACAGCAACCCGAAGGGCAGACCTGAGGGGTAAATAAATCATTTTGGAGGACTTTTAAATTATAAGGAACAAACATTGGTGGGAGTTTACAGCATTACAGTGGTTTCTGTGTAAAACAGAAAACACTCATTATTAAACAGTTTGAAGAGAAACCGAGGCCGAGAGACATCTACAGCGCAACAAAGCATGCCCAATTAGCTCGAAACAGAAATATCATGGGCATCTACAGCACAACGTAGCCCAAATCAGATACATCATGGAGCAGCACAGTGCGACACAACCGAAATAAATAGAAGAGATTGTGGGCATCTCTCTTAAGAGAGAGCTCCCTGCCAGCGCACCCAAAATATCTAAATGCGGTTATTCCTCTATCAGAAGGAGGAAAACCTCCAAACCATGCTTGCCTTTAGGGAATCAAACAGTTAAACAAGAGAGTGATCGATTAAGACCTCTCAAGACTCAGAAGGCTGATATCATTGTAAAGGATATAAATATCTAAAAACTAGATGTAACAAGGGTTCAACTTTTGGAGACTGTTTCTCCTCTTTTCCTTCAAGCTTCTCATCTTCATTCTAAGAAATATAAGCTTCTTTTTCCATTAGATGTTCAATGTCCATTCCCTTTATGTTGTTCTATCCTTGCACTTGAACAATTTGTTCAGGTTTTTATGTGTGTGAGGCCAGATAATTGTCATCTTATCTCTGCTTTGATATATTATATTAGCAAGCTTCTTTGCGACCTGTAGCTAGCCATTCATGTATGTTCATGTATGCAATCTGCTGGTACTGTTAGTATTATCCATCTATCCATTAAATCTACAAACTATTGATCATTTGTGGTCTAAAGCATTGTGTTGTTGAGGGTGTTCATGCATGTCTTGAGTGAGAGTAGAGATGAAATGGTTATCTAACTTGATCCAAACCATCATTTATTCCAATAGTTCAGAGAACAATATTGAAGATTACATGTTACCAGGCATCTCCGATCTACAACCTAGGAGAGTTTCCTGGAGTGCTAACATCCTCCACACAGCTAGCGAAGGTATCCCCCTCTGCATCCTTTGCATTCTCCCCCATTCCTGTGTCCTCGCTCCCCTCTTCACCCTCATCTATTCTCTGTGCCAACGTCCAACCCCCTCCCGTCTATCCCAACTCCATCAGCTCTTTCTCCTCTTCACTCCCAGAATTAACACCTTCGCTACATTGTGCGGCTGTCGCTTCAGCTCTATCCTCTAATCCTTCTTTGACCGACAACATATCCCTTTCTCCTTTGACCCATTCCCATTCCATTAATAATTCTCTTAACTAGAATTCATTGGATAATACTTATAACATTAATGTGGATAATAATTCGATTCATAATATTTTCCTAGATAATAATAATGTTAGGTTTCATAATAATATTAGGTTTCGTAATAATATTATTAACTTGAATAATAATAATAATAAAAACAACATCAATATTTCTAATAATAATAATAATAATTATTATTATTATTATTATTATTATACTAATAATGATAACAACGACTTTAATAATAATAATAATAGTGTCTCTTCCTCTCTTTCTTTTTATAAGAATTTCATTAACCTCTCAAGTTCTAACTTTGATCCCTATGTATTTAGTCTCCTTAATAAAGGGCTTAATTTTTCCCTTGCCCCTAAGAAGATCCCCATCGATGATATTATTTGTAACATCGAGTATGGTATTAGGGGTATTCCTGATAATACCAAGGAGGCAATCAGGCAAGATTGTGCTATTTTCCTTAGGAAGGCTAAGCCTTCTAAAATAAACCTCAATCATGATGAGTTTCTCACCCTTAAATCCCTGAGGGAGAATCCCGACATTGTCAGTCTAAGAGCGGACAAAGGTGGGTCGTCGTCATTTTGGATAGATCTAACTATGTCAACAAAATGATCGACCACCTCTCTAATAGTGGTTGTTACATATAGCTTAAGAAGAATCCCTTGGAGTCTGTCTCTAAGAGTGTATCGACAACCATCAAGTCGAATCCTTCTCTCAATATTCTTTCCAAAAAGCTCCTTGAAAGAAATCTTGTCCCCCCTAGAATTTATGGCCTTCCTAAGATCTATAAACCTGGGCCCCCCCTAAGACCTATTGTTAACACAATAGGTGGGCCTACTTATATTCTAGCTAAATTCTTAGCTCTTAATCTTAAGCCCCTAGTGGGTCACACTGATTCCTTTGTTAAGGACTCCGCCTCCTTTGTTAAAGAATGGAGTGATGTGAGGCTAGACCCTGGGGATCTGCTTGTTAGTTTTGATGTCGTATTCTTATATACCAAAATTCCCTTCCAAGAGGCCATTGATGTCATAATTTGGATCACTAACCAAGACACTGCCAAATTGGATGGCCTCTGCCTCACCTCGACTTTTTTTAGCTTCCAAGGTGAATTCTATGAGAAAACTTGTGGGGTTGTGATGGGCTCACCTCTTTCCCCTATTATCGCTAACTTGTTTATGGAAGATTTTGAGACTAGGGCCTTAGCTTCAGCTCAATTTCGCTCGAAGAAATGGAAGAGGTTTTTTATGTTAAAATTTCTGTTTTCCCACCCGGGTTTTCAGTTTCTCCTTATTTCTCCCATGTAGTTAAATGCCCTTTCCCATAACCATACATTCAACAAGCTGGAAAAAAAAAAATTTGCTGAAAACACAAATTCTGGAAAATTTACAGAATGCTGGAAATTGCAGAAATAAAAATCAGCAGTAATAAACAGCCATTAAAACACATTAAAACACTGATATTTTTTGGTCAACGTGACCCTGGAAAAACCCCCTACAACTCTTGGGGAAAACCAGTTTGAGAGCTCTTCTTTATTTCTGAAAAATGTCTTTTTACAGCAAGAAAATTTCAGCAAAAAATTACAGCAAAATAATTTTTTCAGCAACAAACTTATCCGTTTTCAGCCCAACGGACCACCTGGAAACTTCTCAGTTTTCAGCGAAAAAATCAGCTTTTTCTGCTTGTTCTTGCTGTTGTTCTGCTTGTCTTTATGTTGTTCTGATTTTGCTGAAGAGCTGCCTGGTATGTGTGCCAAACTACTGCCTCTTTCTCCTTCTTGTCCAGAAATATCCCTTGCTCTCTTGCTCTCCTTCTCCCAATCTGCTCATGAAAGAATGAATGATCTTTTCCTCCTTTTCCTCCTTTAATATAACTCCAAGTGACTTTTGGGTGATCCAAATGACTTTTGGGTGATCTCTAAATCCAATGGCTGAAATAGATTTAGATCAATGGCTGAGATTAAATGCACATTTAAATCTCACTTTCTATTTTTTAATTCAGCCACTTTAATAAAGACCCACTTAGTCATTTATTTCCAAAGTCACTTTTCCTTTCTAATTTTTCATTGACTTTATAAAAGTCACTTTAAAATTAGACTTAGTAACTTTATCACTTAAAGTCACTTTTAAATTAGATTTTAACTTTATAAAAATTATAAAGTCACTTTAGGAGAAAAATGAAAATCTTTTGGACACTTTTCCCTTAGGCCAAAGATCAAAACCTAAGGGAACCACCTGTCCTCCGGTACCAAATTTCAACACTCCCTCTTACCGAGGAAGGTGTTCCTCACCACAACCATCTTGTCTCTGAAGTAAACATGCTTGCCCCGTGGTAAGGCTTTGGTAAGAATGTCTGCTACCTGCTCATCAGTGGAAATATACTCAAGCTTCACAGCTCCCTTCTGAACATAGTCTCTGATGAAATGATATCTGATCCGATATGCTTTGACTAGTCATGAAATACTGGATTCTCCGTGAGTTTAATGCAACTCTGATTATCACAGTAAATCACTGAAGGTTTCAACGGCTGACCAAATAAGCCAAACAACATCTTGCGAAGCCAGATGGCCTCACAACTAGCTAGACTGGCTGCCATATACTCTGCTTCTGCTGAACTCAGTGCTACTGACTGCTGCTTCTGGCTGAACCATGACACTACTGCTGAACCCAACCCAAAATAGCACCCTGAAGTGTTCTTCCTATCAGAAGCACAACCTGCCCAATCAGAATCAGTGTATCCTACCAATCTCACTCCATCTCCCTGCCTGTAGTCCAGACCATAATCCACTGTCCCCTGCAAGTACCGC
>APFE031591325.1:51777-93802 GCA_000404065.3 Pinus taeda
AGATTGAAAACACAATTTATTTAATACTACATAATAAGAGTATGCCTTACAATGATTTCATTGAGGGGTGAATTGCATTACTAAATAATTATTAAAAAATATATTTGTATATTTATTATTTCAATAAGCCTTGTCCAGAGATTTGCTTGAGCGGAACTTTCACTTTGCCGGTAGCTCCGCACACTATCTTTTCGCATAAGAAATGCTTTGTAAACTGTTTATTTCTCTTGAGAAAACTTGAAAATTAGAGTGAAGGTACTTCACTTTTGTTTTTTTATTCCGAACTAAGAAATTTAATTCACACTGTAAACAAGGCTTCATTGGGAACTCAATTCAATATATACAAAAAAATATGGTTACCACTTCGCATTGTTATCCAACTTGCCATTATTTCAAAGCATTAAAATATAAAATATAAAATCATGATTTTCAAAGCATTGAAATATTAATATTAATGTATATTTTCAAAATTAATACAAAATGCAAAGCTTTGAAACTTTCATTATGATTTTGGAAGAATTAAAATATTAATATTAAAAATAACTGAGTTAATTGACATAATGGGATGGTCCATTCAAATTCGAAACCGCATCATGTCTAACGTTGATGGTTATTAATAGTGTAATGTTGATATTTGTTTACTATTATCCTAATGTAAATACGATTCTAGTGCGGAGTGAGGAAGTAGAGTCCAAAGTTCTAATGTACAAAGCATTCCCGTGGATTTTCTTACTTATGCATATGCCTTTTATGTGAAAATGCAAAGGCTTAAATTATGCAATGGGACAACCCTCGATCATAAGCACAAATATCAGTGAACACCTTTTGTAGACCAAGTACCGTTTTCGCACTCCAACAAAATAAATTTTTTCTGCACAAAAAAGCTTTGCTAATAAATTGATTAAAGGTTTTCATCTTCGCACAGTGAAAGCTTTGTTTATGGTTACCTTTGTGTAAATAGGCATATGCAGGGAATTGTGAATGAAGTCCATTGTGTAGAGGAAGATTTCAAGCTTTCGTCATGCAACCTTTGTACTCCACACAATGAAATATTTCCGTACAAGGAAAGTTGTTCGCAAAAATCTCTGTTGCTAATTAATTCATTAAAGGTTACATAATGCAGCACAAGACCACTCGAAATCGAAATCACATAAAATTTATATATCACTTTCATTTCGAAGTACAACAAAAAAAATTCATTAAGTACTATAAATAGATATGAAAAAAGTGTGATAACAATGAACATTATGTTGGCATTATGATATAGATGTTGTCCTTGATGGCAACTCAGATAGATGATAGTTCACAGTGCAACAAGTTAACAACAAAGGATTACAGATCAGACTCCAGAGATTGAAGAAAGAGAGTGGTTTAAGAAGTATATGTTGGTTCACTTTGTGCAAGTAGAGTATACACGCGGTCTCACAAAACAAAAAGAAAGTATGCATATGCATGCACTTTCACAGAAGGAAAAGCGGGTATGGAATGGAAAATCAAGGTTTTGGTCCAAGGTATTAGTTTGAGGTATTTGGTTCGAGGTATTTGGTCTGAGGTATTGGTCTAAGGTATTTGGTCCGAGGTATTGGTCTAAGGTATTTGGTTCGAGCTATTGGTGTTGTTATCACTCCTCCAGATGTCCAAGGCTGAGGAAGAGCCCAGTAGAGGTAACCACAAACCAATCTTTTGACTTGGTAGTTATCCCTACCAAGCCGGAGAGGGCTCTCTCCAAAGGATCACAACCAAGAGGGTTGGATGGATTAGGGTTTTAGGCTAGATATAGTATCTCATGTTTTTGATTTGATTTGATTGGGGTAGTCACTGGATGAGTGAATTAGGTCAGAGAGTGAACTAGGTCAGGGCAAAAGAAAATCAGAATTGCAGAAATTTGATGGGGCAAGGTAGGTAAGTACTTTAACACTTCGTAGTATATCGATGGAATGGTTTAAACTGATGAGATGCTAAAAATATCATGGAAATCTTGAATTCATTTTAAACTGAAGAAATGAAACAAATTATGATGCTTTTCCCAAAACAAAGCATAGAAGATGCATTCTCCTTATCACCCTTGAAAATCAAACATATTTAGAAATGAAATGGATCATGGAAGATACAAAACATTCACACACATGTAACTAAAGAAGAAACAATATCAAAATACCATGCCACAAGAATCCCACCAAAATAGTTGCAACTCATCAAATATATTCCATGCCAAAGTCTGAAACACTAGTACAACAACCAATGGAGTCCAGCCTCTCAAAAAAGTGAAGAAAGGGAAGATATAGACCTCAAAACAAACTCCTCCCAACCTCAGGGGTCGAATCCATGAGAAGAGGAGCAATTCCACCAAAATCTAAACTGATAGCTAGAGTGTAGGGTGGTCAAAGTGACTCATCCCTAATTGCATTGCAACTGATTCATCCGACTTAATGAAGACTATTAACCTAATGTATTTACCCCTGGGTAATAGTAAAAGACCATAATTACATTTATCATGTCAATTACATCAGTAAAAATTTTGATTTCGCATAGGTGAAAACCAAATCTGGAGAAGAACAGTGAAATATTATCTCAACTGTCAAGTGCGCAGTGCCTGTGGCAAGTGCGCAGTGCCTGTGGCAAGTGCGTAGCACCATCTTCAAACCCACTTTTGCCTACCTTCCCGGTGTCCAAATTGAGCCCATGATAGCTCATTGGAAATCTTATCTTGTCTAGTTTCCAAATATTCTTAAGTTTTCAAAATGGGCTTTCTTTGACCATTCAAAACTTCATTATCCCAATATTTGTCAAGTGCGCAACACCTAGCTGAAAAAGAGGGCAGAAACATGCTTTTTTGCTAGTTGTTTGCCCTTTTCACCTGCCAGTTTAGCAAATCAAGGCTAGAAACATGGTTTTCTTAGATGTATTTGTCCTTATGCATCCATTGGTGGCTTCCTTTTCTCCAAAAAAGTGTCCAAAAAAAGTGCGCAGTGCCCTAGGCGCTGCATGTTTGATCATACATCTAATATTTAATTTGCCTAAAAAACACAGTAAACATATCTTTGCCAAAATATGCTAAGAGACTTCAAAATTGGTCAAGGAGCTTATTTTTGGTGTAGCTAGGATTGGAGTGAAGCCTTTACAAGTATTTCAAGCTTCTCCTCTTTTTGGTGAGTTAGGGCTTCAATTTTTGCCTTTGCAACCTTGAGTTTTGCCCTGGCATTCCTTTCTTTGTTGGCATAGTGTTTTGTCATATTCTTGTGAATTTAATTTTGTTGGTTAGCTTTGTCTAGGAGCTTCTCTAAATTCTGATTGACTTTATCAATCTAATGCTCCCATTTCTCATTGATCAAGATGGAAAATTTCTCATTCCATGTGAGCTTATTAGCAAGCTCAGCCTCCTTTAGTTTCTCTAGTTATAGAGCTCTTTTCAGCCCTCTAGTTCTAGGTCTTTTTCCAGGTTCTTTCTCTTCTTCAAGTTCACCATACCTGTCATAGGCCATATAGCAATATCTTGGCTTTCATTGCTTCCCTCTTTTCCTTGATGAGCTTAATTTCCATGACATCATGTTTGGCTTGAAGCTGCTTATTCTCCTACTCATAATATGAGATGATGTATTTTGATCTCTCTAATTTGATCTAGAGCTCCTTGATGAGTGCATCCTTTTCTTTGATGACAATGCTTGTGTTGTCACTGTCATCATGCTCACCTAGGTCAACCAAGTCAAAATCCTGCTCCGTCTCATGGAGGTCCTCCTCCTCATGCTAAATTTTTGTCTTTGTCATCTTTTCCTTGCCCTTCTATACCTGCTTTGTTGATGAAGAAGGCAAGCCCCCTTGTCAAAGTGACCAAATCAGCCCCTTTAGGCTTGATGACCTCAATCTGTCCAATCTACTCCTACTCTCTGATTTCATCTCTATTAGGTGAATGAATATGATCATGAGATGGTGATGATGGAGGAGATGGTGAGGGTGACTAATTAGATGAGGATGAATGATCTATGGGCTAAGATGGAGGAATGGAGGTGGAAGGGTGAGATGATGAAGGGATACTTTGAACATTATGAGTAGATGAATCAGTAAAAATGGGATTGGCTATGAAGTTACTCCATGCAATTTCGAGATCTTTGAGATGATAAAGGACTATGATTTTAATGAGGGAACGATGAGAGAGACTGTTCATTTGATGTTCATACTGCCTTTTTTGGACAATGTAGGCCATCTTATCAATGCTCCGAAATAGATAATAGGGTATATTAAGCATTTTTACCCTAGTGAAATGCATTAAAAGCCGGATGTTATAGGAATAAAGCCTAGAAAATATACCTTCACATGAAAAGTATTTAATGATAATTTTCATCATGGGATCATATATGTCTAGTAGGTGAGAAAAAGGAAAATAACCCTTTATTTCATTTTTGTACCTTGGTTTTATGAAAGGCCCGTAAATGTCTCTCCAACTCACCTTGTTTAAACCATTTCTCCCCAACATTTTGGATTCCAGTGGTAGTTGATATAATGGCAGTGGATAAAGTAAAAATGACACCTGATAAAGTGACTTGGTTGTCTTGGAGTTTATATATGAAGAGCCTAGTCAACATAGGATGGTGTTGGACCGCCTGAACTTGCTCACAGAAATCATAATAGCCTAGATATTTGAAGGATGTCATAGCCATGGAGATGCCAAGAGTTCCCTAAGATCTGTTGGCTCAAATTTGAGTTTCCTGCCTCCTTTGTGTGTTTTCTTGACCTATGTTTCTTCTCCCTCTATTTCTTCTTCCTCACTGTATGGTTTATATTCCTCTTTTGCAATAGTGTTTTAATATAAAACCCGAGGGAGGTATAAGGTTGGTAGAATGTGGTTTTTTGGGAATAGGGAATGGGGAAGGGAAATATGAAGGAGATGGGTGAAGGGATGTATGTAATGGAGGAGGATATGGGGTATTAATATGATAGCTTTTTGGGATGGGGAAATTGTTTGCAATGTAGGGGGTTTTGGGAGCCTAGGTAATTGTAGTACCTAGGACTTAGGGTTTAGGTACAAAGGTTTAGAGAGTATTGGGATAAAATGTTTAGAGAGTATTAAGAAAGGGTAGTGCCCGTGGAAAGTGAGCAACATCGGGCAAGTTTGTAGCGCTAGAAGAGAATGCGCAACGCCAAAAGAGAACACTCAGCGCCTGCTATGTTTTGTTGATTTTCGCCTAGAATTGTGATAAATGGTCTCCTGGGGTTTGCTCAAGAAATGATAAGAGGAAAATGGAGTCTAGTTAGAAGCTATGAATGCCTTTATACTCAAATTAATTTGATATCTTAGCTTTAAAACCCACTTTCTAATGTTTCATTTCTCCTTGCTTGCTAGTTTCCCTTTACTCTCTGATTTTCTTATTTTGTAGGTTGATTATGCATGGAGTTTTGGTACTCTTCACATTTGAATTTGCTTGTATGAAGTTGGAACATAGTTCTTTGAGTTGAAAACTTTAGGAATAGTAACTTATTACATATAATGAACATAAAATTACATAAATTAGAAAACATATTACATCTATTTTTTGAAATAAAATTACACTATGAAATAGAACTGATACTTGAAATAAAAATTAGAAATTTGGAAAACATAGTCACATGTTTACCAATGCTTTTCAAATGACAAAAGGATATTATTTTTCTCACTCTCATACTTTTTGGCTGGATTTATGCAACGAAATGGAGTATTATTGGACCTTGAAAGAATGAACCCTACTAACCTAATGGGACCTTGAATGAGTAGACTCCATGTGGACTTGACTGACACAAAACATGATGAAATGAGTCTTTATGGTCAATGTATGCTCAGTAAGACACATGAAGGTGGGCCAACAAATATTGATTTTTGAGAGAGAGTAGGGCTTTTGACCTAGGGCTACCATCAGTTAGTAAATTTTTAAATGAGGACCTAGGTGGAATGACAAAAAATTTCAGAATGGGACCCTAATATGATATAAAAGAGGATTTTTGATCACTGGTGGAAGTATGCAAATACTGACTCTAACATCAACCTTATTTGGGGATGGCAGCTCCTTGGAGGTGTCAAGAACACCGCAGACCAAGTGCCTAACCATATGGGCCAATACATTCAAAAAATTAAACTGAAATGCATGACTAAATTCTGATGACTCAAATAACATAAATTGACTCAAACTGACTTACTTAACTAATGACTGAACATTGAAAATGGAAAAAAATCAGTGAAGCTCCATGGCCTTCACTTCAGGCTCCGAACTCTAGTGATTCTATACTACACACTTGCAGAAAGTTAAACTGTTATGTACAATGAAACTGGGAAAATTCAGAAAAGACAGTTCTTAAGGAGCCTACCATTGACAGGTCCTCCTAATCATTGTTCTCCATTCATCTCATACAACAAGAAAGAATTTTGTCCTTGAAAAGCTGAAATCTGATAAGGGCCTTTCCACAAATTTTCAAATTTACCATGCTTACCCTTGTCTTTGTTTCTGGCATCCCAACAAAGCACCACATCTCCAATTTTGAAATCATCCTCCTTTGTTTTCTAGTCATAGATTTTCTTTATCCTCTCATGGAAATAGAGGTGTTCTGAAATACCTCACCCCATGTTTGCTATAGATCAATCGTTTGATTGATCTAGCGTTGAGTATCATTCTCTTCACTTCCCGCTTCTTGTAACAATTTCATGATCGGGACTGCTAATGATGAAGGAAAAACAATATCTACTCCATACACAATTTTAAAAGGAGAAAGTCCAAGACATTTATTACTACTCACTTAATCTACCCACAATGCATTGATAAGATTATTGTGCCAATTCATTTTGTTGACCTCCAACATTTTCTTGATGATGTTGATTAAGGATTTATTGGAGGACTCCTCGAGAACATTTCCTTGTGGATAGTATGTTGTAGAATGTCCCAACTTAATGTTGTATTTGTCACAAAACTTAGTCATCTTTTTAGACTTGAATGTTGTTGCATTGTCTGTGATGATCTTATTAGGACAACCAAAATGGGACAAGATATTAGTTTCTAAAAATTGAATGATAACTGAATATGTTGCTTGCCTGGTTGGAATCACTTTGATCCACTTGGTAAAGTAGTTTGTAGTTGTCAATATCCACTTGTGTTGTGTGGATGATGATGGGTTAATCTCACCTATGAAATCTAGGCCCCACTGCTGAAAAGGTGCATGAATTGATATAGGTTGTAGAGGCAAAGGAAGAAGTTTTCTTTTACCTTGGAAAACTTGACACTCATGACAACTCATCACTGCCTTGTAGATATCTGCAAAAAGTGTAGGCCAATAGTAACTCGCTCCTAGTACTTTGTTGGTTGTGCTCTTCTAGTACAAGTGGCCCCCACAATCTACTTTGTGGAAGTCATTTATTACTTCTTTAGACTCATCTTCGGTCAAACAGTTCAGGGACATACCTTAGGGATCTTTCTAATAAAGTCCGTTGTCCATAATGTAATATTTAGAAGCCTTCAGCTTCAATGACTTGATCTTAGCTTTATACATACTTGGAGGGGGATTTAGATGTTTCAAAACATAAATAATATCATAATATCATGGACATGATAAAAAGATATCAGATATCTTAATGAGATATACTTCTTCTTGATTGTCGGACAATGCTGCTACAAGATTGATATCTAGAGCATGGATATTTGACTCATCCATGAGTTTGGCTAAGCCTTGACCCTTGATCAGCTTGGTAGGCTTGATCTCAAGATCATATTCTAATAATGTTGCTATCCATCTACCTCTTCTACCTTCTGGATCATTCTGCACAAGAACTTCTTTTACCGTTGCATTAGGCACATAAGAAAGAGTATGTGAATGTAAAATGTAAACTCTGAAATCTTTCACCACCTTTACCAAAGCCAAGGCTTATTTCTCAATGATGTTGTACTTAAGGGCTGCATCCCTGATATTGCGACTGAAAAATTCTATTGGCAACTCAGTTTTATCTCTTTTTTGCATTAATACTGCTACCATGGTATATTCAGAAGCAAAAGAGAATAGAATAAAATCATCGGAGTAATTGGGACTGATTAAAACAGGGGCAATGGTGAGGACAAGATTTACTGCATGAAAGGAATTGCGGGCTTCTTCATACCACTTTATATCATTCTCTTTTTTCAACATATATGTCATCTCTCTAAGATGTTCAGTCAAATTAGGAATAAATCTGTGTAAGAAATTCATCTTACCATTGAATGCTTGGATTTCTTTCTTACTGCGAGGGAAATCAATTTTCTAAATAGCTTCTACCCATGAAGGGTCTATCAAGATGTTGTCCTTTGAGATGATGTGGCCGAGAAGTTTTCCTTCCTCCATAGAAAACAAACTTTTCTTCAGATTGAGAGAGATCCCAAAATTTCTACATCTCTGAAAAATAACTCTTAAATGATGCAAATGTTCATCATTTGAATGTGAAAATATCGTTACATCATCTAAATATACAACTAACAAAACATCTTTTTCATTCACAAAGGCTATGTCCATGGCACACTGAAAAGTGGCCCCTGCATTTTTTAGACCGAATGGAATTTTTGCATATTTGAATGTGCCCCAAGGTGTGGTGAACATTGTCTTGTCCTGATCATCCTCGTGCACTAAAATCTAATTGTAACTGGAATAGCCATTGAGTAATGACATCTGGGTAGCGCCAACAACTCTCTAAAGGATATGGTCCATTTTGGGAAGCAGATAATTACCTTTCAGAGATACTTTGTCTAAGTTTCTGAATTCTACGCAGAGCCTAATTTTTCCGGTCTTCTTTCTCGTCAAGACTAGATTTGATATCTAGTTAGAAAATCTGATGGGAACAATAATGCCCACCTTGAAAAGTCTATTAATTTCTTTCTTTATGGATAGCAGCAAACTTGGGTTAATCCTTCTTAGCTTTTGTCTAAAGGGATTTTGATCCAGTTTAATTGGGATGGTATGCTGAATTATTTTCTTGTCATACTCCTTTAATTCTACATAATCCCATGCAAAAACATCAGAAAATTCAAACAATAAATGAATATGTTTTTCTTTTACCCTAGGAGATAATGTTTTGGACAGCTTGATCATTTTTGGTTTGTCTGTTGTTCCAATATTCACGTCTTCGAAACCTTTCTTTGTAGGAAATAATGTAGGCTTCCTTGCTACATCATCCTGATCAAACAAGTCTTCCAAAGGTACAAGACCTTTCGGAATATTGTTGTCCTTCAGTTGTAGTATATCAACTTGGGTTGCCTTGAAGACTTGATCATCCTTGTCATAAACTTCATCCATGGAACAATTCTCAAACTCTCCTTCACTCTAAAGAAAATTATTTACCTGCTTGTCATCCCAAAATACTTTCCAATTTTGCAAGTTGTCAGGAACAGAAATTCGATGCTTTACATGAATCTCAAATTTATTGTTTGAAAAGATGGGGATTTTTAAATTGCTTGCAGCTGTAGCCAAAGAATCTGCCATAAGATTCTGACTCCTTGGCACAACCGAAAGTGCATATTCTGGAAACATTCTCAAAATATCTAAAACAACATTTTAATATTGTCTCATCCATGGATGGTGAGCTTGATATTCACCTTTAACTTGCTTGATCACAAGTTCTAAATTACCATACACAATGATTCTTTGTGCACCCAATCTTTTCAAGATCTTTAAGCCTGTGATCGTACTCCGCCTCATTGTTAGTGCAATCAAAAGCTAACTTGTATGAGCATAATCTAATATTCTGAGGGACCTAACCTTGTTGATGATGTGGACTTCGGATCCAAATGCTAATGCCTTCCCCATCTTTCCTGAGATCACCATCAAAGTCCATGGTCAAAGACTATGCTCCTCTTCTAAGGGTTGTAAATTTGGTCTCTGTTTTGCGTCAATTTTCTGAACTTTCTCTTTAGGTTGTTCTGAATTTTCCATTACCTTCTATGATTGCTTTTCTGAGCCTTTCTTTGCCTTGTCTGATGGTTGTTCAGATGAACTTGGCAACTTTTCTTTTTCCTAATCTAAAATTGTCCTTATACAATTGGAAATCTTTGGTACATCTTTAATTTCCACAAGCTAACTATCTACATCATTCAGTCCATTATCATTATATAAAATAAATGACTCCAAATCTGTATGTACAACATTTATAGGATGATTATTGAGCTTCTCCTTGCTAGTTATCATGAATTTCATTTTGGTTTCTCGGTAGAATTTCCTCAATTTCCCGAAATACTGGAATAGGAGAAGTCTAACTGCAGTGTGCCTATTAGTTTCGCTACCCAAGACCTTAACAATAACATACCAAAAAGTGGTGATATATCAGCTACCACCACATCCATTAAGACATTCTTTGCTAGGATTTGGTTGAGGGATACTACCAAATGTTTTATTAGACCAAGACAACGGACTTACCGGAATCAAAAGAATACAAGTCATGCTATTCACGAGTTATATCTAGACCCAAATTTTCCATGATGGCCTTGGGCATTAAATTATGGGAGGCTCCGGAGTCAAGCATGGAGCTATTAATAATGTACTAATGGATTCTTAAACTTAGCTAAAATGGAGGAACCTCACTATCTTTTGACTGACCATCTATGGCTGGACCAAAAATCAATTCAGGTTGATCATCTTCAACATTAACCATGTTGAACATAGGGTCAACTTTCAGAATTTTAACTATATCAAACTTGTAATGGCTATTTTTGACAAGTTCAGTAAGAAGGATTGACACTTTCAAATTTGAAATTTCAGTTTCTAAATTGAATGAGCTAGATTTATCTACCTCTTTTTGAATGATGTCTCTTTTCTCAGGAAGATATTTTGATGTCTGATCTTTCTTCTAACTATCATGGTCCTTGTTTGGATTGCTTGTAGACAGATGATTTACTTTGCTTTGGTTAGTTTCTTCCAGCTCTTTGCCTTTACTATGATTACCTTGAGGAATTATCTTCGGTTCAATATCCTTCTATTGCGATGTCCATTTTTGGATGGGAGTGATCAGGACATCTCTATTTCTCAAGGAATATTTCTTCTGTTGAGAGTTGATTGCATTCAATTATCCTCTTTGATAATCATCTGATTGGGTTTCCAATGCATAGTCATTTTCCAGTATGTAGTCTTCATCTTTAGATTCCTCCGTCTTCTCGACATACTTCTCATTTTCAGTCAAGAAAATGGGATGGTAATCTTCCCTAAAAAAGTGGTTTTCTTCGACAATCAGGTATGTTTCATCCTATGATTCTCCTTAAGCATAATTTTCCTACAAGGGTGTCCGAATTTGTTGCTGATATGTTGATGCCTCGGGAGATTTCTACTCTCTTTGTTTTATCTTGTACTAAGGTTGTTGTTGGTTTCTGAAATTCGGATTCCTGACTTGTGGCTCCTACTATCTATCAGGATTTATCATTCAGTCAGCCATCCTCTCCATGGTTCTAATCAGGGCAACTAGTTTAATATTAGTGGAAGAAGAGGGTTCTTCTTTGATTGTTACTTTCTTCTCTGGTTTCTCATGTTTCAACTCAAACTTTTTAATCATCAAGTTTTCTTCCACACTCACTGCATTATTTTTCATTTCTTCCAGAGTGGCAGGATCTCTTTCTTTTAGTTGATAAGCCATCTCCGGATCAAAAGCATCCGGATAATGTTGAAGTGCCAAATCAGGTGGAGGTTTCATGTTATCTAGAATGGAATTTTAGATCTGATTGAACCTCATAGTAAACTCCTGAACCATCTCGTTATGATTCCTTTTCAGTGTATTGTATTTTTCCAAGATCTACAATGGATTCTTCTTTTCCCGCCACCTGGCTAAGAACAACTCATTTAACCTCTGAGGAGTATCAATGAAGCGAGCTGCCAAACTAGGGAACCATTTTTTCACATCTCCATAAAACTTTGAGCCATTAGTCTCATTTTGGCATCGTCATCATCAACCTCCTCTAAACCAATGAAATCATCCATATTGTCAATATGCTGTTGTGTTGTGATTCCCAGGATGCCATCAAAAAGAGGAAGTATTTGGCCATAGGTCTGAGGTAAAGCTACCAACTGACCAGGTAATTGTAAGGAAGCAAATCTTGCCATGCCTACTGGGGGAGGGTGTACGGGGATTACAATGGGTTGAGTTGGTTGAGATGAAGATGGAGGCGCGATACGGTTTTTTTAGGAGGTGTAGTAGAGGGTATGGTAGAAGGTAAACTTTCAAGTTGATACTAGATATAGGCTTTTTCTGCAGTAATTTTTGAAGATTCTCAAAATTAGACCAAACCTCATGCCCAAGTTTTGAAGATTGTGATGTAGCAGAAGGTTGATTAAACAAATATTTTGAGGTGGGTAAGTATGAATCAAACTTTATGGGATCAAACACTACCTTTGTAAGACAAGAATCAAACTTCGAATGAAATAGGGATAGCTCAAATTTGATATCAAAAGGAATATCCTCAATACTCAATGTTTGATCTGGCAAGGAAGTGGTCCTTTCCAACTTTGTGCTTTCAGTCTCAGGGAAATGGACTTTAGGTTTTCTTAAAAATATTTCAGGATCATCAACACGAGAAGGAGGGTTTAGGTCAGCTTTTGACCTGGTATATCTTTTCGGATCCAGAATTTTATCAGGGTCAAATACTATGTAAGGTAAAAGATTTTAGACTTGAATGGAACAAAGAAAGCTTCAAACTTCACCACCAAGGAATTTATTTCAATAGAAATTTTTAACAAGTAATGATCAAGAGCTTACCAATAGAATGAGCTTTGATTTGAACTTGTGATTTGTAAACTTCTTTGCATTTTGAACAAGCTCTGAATATCTTCTACTGAATCAGTTGGATCAAGATACGGAATTGGATCTTATTTGTCTCTTTGAAGCCATCTCTACAATCTTGACACTGCAATTATGGAATCAACCTTTTTTCTAAACTTAGTCCCATCATCCAAAGGACCAAATTCCAATGAAAACTTGTCATACACCCAAGAAAAATGAATATTTCGAGACCTGGCAACAACACCAATATGTTATCACTCCTCTAGATCTCTAAGGTTGAGGAAGAGTCTAGTTGAGGTAACCACAAACCAATATTTTGACTTGGTAGCTAGCCCTACCAAGCTGGAGAGGGCTCTCTCCAAAGAATCACATCCAAGAGGGCTGGATGGATTAGGGTTTTATGCTAGATACAGTAGCTCAAGGTTTTGATTTGATTTGATTGGGGTAGTCACTAGATGAGTGAATTAGGTCAGAGAGTGAACTAGGTTAGGGAAAAAGAAAATTAGAATTGCAGACATCTGATGGGGCAAGGTAGGCAAGTAATTTAACACTTTGTAGTATATTTATGGAATATTTTAGACTGATGAGATGCCAAAAAGAGCATGGAAATCATGAATTCTTTTTAAAGTGAAGAAATGAAACAAATTATGATGATTTTCCCAAAATAGAGCATAGAAGATGAATTTTGGTTATCACCCTTAGAAATGAAACATATGTATAAGTGAAATGGATTATGGAAGATACAAAACATTCACACACATGTAACTAAAGAAGAAACAATATCAAAATACCAAGCCACATGAATCCCACCAAAATAGCTGCAACTCATCCAATATATTCCATGCCAAAGTTTGAAACACTAGTACAACATCCAATGGGGCTTGGCCTCTCAAAAAAGTGAAGGATATAGACCTAAAAAAAAACTCCTCCCAACCTTAGGGGTCAAATCTATGAGAAGAGGAGAAATTCCACCAAAATCTAAACTGATAGCTAGAGTGTAGGGTGGTCAAAGTGACTCATCCCTAATTACATTGCAACTGATTCATCTAACTTAATGAAGACTATTAACCTAATATATTTACCCCTAGCTAATAGTAAAAGACCATAATTACATTTATCCTATCAATTAAATTAGTAAAAATTTGATTTCCCATAGGTAAAAACCAAATCTGGAGAAAAACAGTGAAATATTAGCCCAACTGTCAAGTGCGCAGCACCTATGGCAAGTGTGTAGCGCCATCTTCAGACCCACTTTTACCTGCCTTCCTGGTGTCCAAATTGAGTCCATGATATCTCATTGGAAAATTTATCCTGTCTAGTTTCCAAATATTCTATATGTTTCAAAATGGGCTTTCTTTGACCCTCCAAAACTTCATTATCCCAATACTAGTCAAGTGTGCAACACCTAGCTGAAAAAGAGGGCAGAAACATGTTTTTTTTTCTAGTTGTTTGCCCTTTACACCTACCAGCTTAGAAAACTAGGGTTGTAAACATGGTTTTCTTAGATGTATTGGTCCTTATGCATCCATTGGTGGCTTCATTTTCTCCAAAAAAGTGTCCCAAAAAAGTGCGGGTGCGACGCGTTTAACCATGTAGCTAATATTTAATGTGCCTAAAAACACTTAAAACATATCTTTGCCAAAATATGCTAAGAGACTTCAAAATTGGTCAAGGAGTTGATTTTTGGTGTAGCTAGGCTTGGAGTGAAGCCTCTACAAGTATGTAAAGCTTCTCCTTCTCTTTTTGGTGAGTTAGGGCTTCAAATTTATCCTTTGCAACCTTGAGTTTTTCCCTGGCATTCCTTTCTCTGTTGGCATAGTGTTTTGCGATCTTCTTGTGAATTTCATTTTGTTGGTTAGCTTTGTCTAGGAGCTTCTCTAAATTCTGATTGAATTTATCAATCTAATGCTTCCAGTTCTCATTGATCAAGATGGAAATTTCTCATTCCATGTGAGCTCATTAGCAAGCTCAACCTCCTTTTGTTTCTCTAGTTCTAGAGCTCTTTTCAACGCTTTGGTTGTAGGTATTTTTCTAGGTTCTTTCTCTTCTTCAAGTTCAACATACCTGTCATAGGCCTCATATAGAAATGCCTTGGCTTTCATTGCTTCCCTCTTTTCCTTGATGAGCTTTATTTCCATGACATCATGTTTGGCTTGAAGCTGCTTATTTTCCTGCTCATAATATGAGATGATGTATTTTGATCTCTCTAGGTTGATTTGGAGCTCCCTAATGAGTGCATCTTTTTATTTGATGAAAATGCTTGTGCTCTCACTGTCATCATGCTCACCTAGGTCAACAAAGTCAAAATCCTACTCTGTCTAATGGAGGTCCTCCTCCTCATGTTGAATCTTTGTCTCTGTCATCTTTTCCTTACCCTTCTGTACCTACTTTGTTGATGAAGAAGGCAAGGCCCCTCCCACAATTTGTGGGGAAAACACTTGCCTATGGCCTCTGTAATAAATTTGTGTCAAAGTGCCCAAATCAGCCACTTTAGGCTTGATGACCTCAACCTATCCAATCTACTCCTGCTCTCTGATTTCATATCTATTAGGTGAATGAATATGCTCATGAAATGGTGATGATGGAGGAAATGGTGAGGGTGACTGATTAGATGAGGATGAATGATCTATGGGATGAGATGGAGGAATGGAGGTGGAAGGGTGAGATGATGAAGGGATACTTTGAACATTATGAGTAGATGAATCAGTAAATATGGGATTATCTATGAAGGTACTCCATGCAATGTTGAGATCTTTGAGATGATAAAGGACTATGATTTTAATGAGGGAATGATGAGAGAGACTATTCATTTGATGTTCATACTCCCTTTTCTGGACAATGTAGGCCATCTTATTAATGCTCTGGAACAAATAGTAGGGTATATTAAGCATTTCTACCCTAGTGAAATGCATTAAAAGACGGATGTGATAGGAATAAAGCTTAGAAAATCTACCTTCACATGAAAAGTATTTCATGATAATTTTCATGAGGGGAACATATATGTCTAGTAGGTGAGAAAAAGGAAAATAGCCCTTTATTTCATTTTTATACCTTGGTTTATGAAAGGCTCGTAATAATGTCTCTCCAACTCACCTTGTTTAAACGATTTCTCCCCAACATTTGGGATTCCAGTGGCAGCTGATATAATGGCAGTAGATAAAGTAAAAATGACACCTGATAAAGTGACTTGGATGTCTTGGAGTTTAGATATGAAGAGCCTAGTCAACATAGGATGGTGTTGGACTGCCTGAACTTACTCACAAAAATCATAACAGCCTAGATATTTGAAGGATGTCACAGCCATAAGATATGCCAAGAGTTCCCTGATATCTGTTGGCTCAAATCTGAGTATCTCGCCTCCTTTGTGTGTTTTCTTGACCTCTGTTTCTTCTCCCTCTATTTCTTCTTCCTCACTGTATGGTTTATATTCCTCCCCTGCCATAATGTTTTAATATCAAACCATAGGGAGGTTTAAGGTTGTTAGAATGTGCTTTTTTGGGAATAGGGAATGGGGAAGGGAAATATGAAGGAGATGGGTGAAGGGATGTATGTAATGGAGGAGGATATGGGGTATTAATATGATAGATTTTTGGGATGGGGAAATTGTTTGCAATGTAGGGGGTTTTAGGAGCCTAGGAAATTGTAGCACCTAGGACTTAGGGTTTAGGTACAAAGGTTTATAGAGTATTGGGATAAAAGGGTTTAGGGAAAGGGAATGAAGGTGTAGGGGGTGTATGAAAGTGTAGGGGAGTTAAAATTTAGGAATTGAGAGTGCAAGGGTAGTTTTTAGGGAGTACTAGGGTTTAGATGTGAAAATAACACCAAGTCTTCAACAAAATTTCAAAACACCATGAGAATGATTTTAGGAGGAAGAAATATGTAATCTTCAGCGGTTACTTACTTATGGGAGGTCGAATGCAACTTTGGTGGAGCTGAGGAGGCGATTTTAGCTCTCCTGGAAAAGCATACAACGCCTTTGGTAAGTGTGTAGCGCCTCTTGCAAGTGTGTAGCACTTGAAGGGAGCACGCAACACTCGTGGAAAGTGAGTAGTGTCGGAAAGTGCGCAGTGCCTGAAGAGAACATGCAGTGCCTAAAGAGAACATGCATCACTAGAAGAGAACGCGCAGTGCCTACTCTATTTTGCTGATTTTCGCCCAGAATTGTGAAAAATGGCCTCTTGGGGTTTGCTCAAGAAATGATAAGAGGCAAATGGAGTTGAGTTAGATGAAAGGAATTCCTTTATACTCAAATGAATTTGATCTCTTAGATTTGAAACCCACATCATAATTTTTCATTTCTCCTTTTTGAAATGCTTGCTAATTTCCCTTTACTCTGATTTTCTTATTTTGCAGGTTGAAGATGCATGGAGTTTTGGCACTCTTCACATTTGAATTTTCTTGGATGAAGTTGGCATATAGTTTTTTGAGTTGATAGCTTTAGGAATAGTAACTTATTATATATAATGAACATAAAATTACATAAATTAGAAAACATATTACATCTGTTTTTTGAAATAAAATTACACTTTGAAATAGAACTAATACTTGGAATAAAAACTAGAACTTGGGCAAACATAGTCACATGTTTACCAATCATTTTCAAATGACAAAAGGATATTATTTTTCTCACTCTTATACTTTTTTGTTGGCTTTATGCAGTGAAATGGAGTATTATTGGACGTTGAAAGAATGAACCCTACTGACCTAATGGGACCTTGAATGAGCAGACTCCATGTGGACTTCACTGACACAAAACATGATGAAATGAGCCTTTATGGTCAATGTATGCTCAATAAGACATATGAAGGTGGGCCAGAAAATATTGATTTTTGAGAGAGAGTAGGGCTTTTGACCTAGGGCTACCATCAGTGAGTAAACTTTTAAATGAGAACCTAGGTGGAATGAAAAAAATTTCAAAATGGGACCCTAATATGATATAAAAGAGGAGTTTTGATCACTAATGGTAATATGAAAATACTGACTCTAATAGGTCCTAAGTGATTTTGGACCGAGGTATTGAGAAATGCCTAAAACTATATAAGGAGGAGAAGATCAAAGGGATAGGTGTGCAAGCAATGAATATCTTATGAAGAGTGAGATCAAAAGCAAATATGCATGTTATGGGTTTTTGGTGCTTTTCTTGATTTGAACTAAGTATGAACCTTAGTGGTTGATGAGGGATGAGATATAATTATGGATTAGGATCATAAGACCTGAAATGAATTATCATTATGTGGTTTGATCATGGATTGTCAGATCTAAATGCTAACGCATGATTTACACTATAAATGTTTTGATCTAAATATGACTGAAGTCTAGAATAGTTGTGATGTTTTAAGTTATTATTTGCAGATCTGTACGATGGTTCGCTTTGATAAAAGTGCGTATACACGCTAGTTCGGCACATAGAAGTAGCATATACATTATGAAATAGGATGTTTGAAGTTGCAATTGGTTCTGGTTATTGATGCAGAGTTCTGGGTTCTGCTTTGTGTTTTAGTGACTGTGTTCTGGTGACTATGTTCTAAATGTTCAGATCGATTGATTGTGATTTGTTTCAGTGATGATAGGTTTTCAGTGATTGATTGTATTACAGTGGTGATTGATTTTGAGCTTCAATGTTGCTGAAAAGTCTAGTATGAAAATTTGATGAAACAAGGCCTTCAAATTGTGGTGTTGTTTCTAGGAGTATTTAGTCTGAAAATTTATGAAACATAGTCCCTGGCGAAAGAAGTGAAGGTCACAACCTTCTGTAGGCCAGCGCCTACATATTGGTAAACATATCGAACAGTACAAGAGCCAGGGGGTTGGAGCTTCCTTCCAGTAGCAGCTAGAAAACGAGTGAAGGTTGGAGCCTTCAGTAGGCTGACACCTAGATACTAGTAAATGAATAGGCTAGTACAAGAGCTAGCGAGTTGGAGGTCCCTTCCAGTAGTAGCTAGAAAATGTGTGAAGGTTGGAGCCTTGTGTAGGAGAGCATGTACTAGTAAACATATCTACTAGTACAAGAGCTAAGGGGTTGTAGCTCCCTTCCAGTAGAAGTTGGAGAACAAGAGAAGGTGGTAGCCTTCTGCAGGTGGGTTCCTGAATACTAGTATGAGTCTACACCAGTACAAGATTGTAAAAAAGTTTTTCTTATATTAAAAGAAGATAGCAACGGGTGGTTTTTGTCCCGCATTGGGTTTCCACCTTAAATATTGGTGTTCATGTGTGTTGCTTATGTGTGATGGTTTATTATGTTATTACTGAACATGATTACTATTTATATGGTTAATGAAGTATTGATGCATTGATTAAAGATCAACATATGACGAATTAACTGAATCATAAGTTTCCTGGATATACACTGGTTGCTTTAAACACAATTGTGTGTACACGTGAGTTACCTTCATTGAAGTAGCATATATAAATTTGAGTATGGAAAGAAAAATTTATTGATTTTATAAATACTTATTCACCCCCTCACCCCCCCTCTCAGTGCTATTTCCAACAATTGGTATCAGAGCAGGTCCTTTGGTAGAATCTTGATCGTTTGAAGGAGATCCTTAGAAACAATGGGAAAGAAGCTAAAGAAGAAAGCGCCTCAGAAAAAGAAGACATCTCAAAGGAATAGTGACAGCAAGAGAGACAATGGGTCATTAGGTGGAAGAAAGTATTCAGATTTAGAGTCACCTCAGATTGAAGATGAACAAGCAATATAAGTATCAGGTACAAATTTTTGGTCTTCTAGTGATACTTTTCTTTGTTCATGAAATGTTGAAGATATTGAAAGTGATCGTGAAAGAAACATTGAGGCAGAAGTTAAAAGACTCACAGATAAAATCTGAGATCAACAAGATCTATATAACAAAAGGGAGTGTGCCTTCAGATAGGAGATTACCAGATTAAAAGCTTAGTTGGAGGAAGGAAACAAGGTAAGGAAGTAGTACAAGGAAAAGGAAGATCAATGTCAAAAGTTGCAGAATGAAGTGACATCATTAAAAAATGAAGTAAATGAAAAGAGTACAACAATCAAGAGACTTAGAGATAGATCCATCTACTATGAAAGTCTTGAAGCTAATATCATCTCTCTTCTTGACAATTCAAACAAGCAAAATGAAGAACTACCTCGAGCAAATGAAGAACAAGAAAATGAGATTCTCAAATTAAGGCAACAAGTGGAAGAAGGAAGAAAGGTTGAAGAAATCGTGAAGAAGCAATATCTAGAAAAGGAAGAGCAATATCAAGTTTAGGTAAATATCTTAAAAGGTAAATTAGAAGAAAAGGATAAATTGTTATGATTTCAAGATAGTACTAAGATTTTGGTTAATATTCTTATTAGTCAAATGTATCCTACCATCAAGACAAGTCTTGGTTTTCATGAAATTGTTGAAGGTGAATCTAGCTCACAAGATGATGCAAGGAACTCTAATGAAAAATCTGAAATGCTTAACAAGGAGATAAGAGGTCAACCCCAAATACAATCAAGGAAAGAAAGTCTTCAAAAAAAATCACTTACTCCTAACTATGGAAGTGATAGTTGGTTATTTCCTCTGATGAATAATGTTGAATTTTTTTGTATGTCATAATTTTGGACATGTTGCAGCCATATGCAAAAGTAGAATGGTTTAAACTAATAACCGTCACACAGAGAGATCATCAGTTTCTAAGTACTTTAAGAGATATTGTTTTTCTTGCAATATGTTTGGCCACAAGGCCATTGACTGCTATAGAAGGAATATGAAACATGTAATATGTTATGCATATAACAAGTTTGGACATATAGCAAAGGAATGCAGGAGAAAATTTCAGCCAACATACCAAAACGAGAAAACATCATCACACTCGAAGATATGGAAGAAGAAGGAAGTACAGTAAAAAAGATGTGGCATAGCACAGTTTATAGACATAACAGACCTATGGGGAGCTGAAAGAGTAAAACTTCATTATTCCAATTCTCATACGCAGTTATCATGAAGACAAGTTGCATCTATACGCGAGTTAGAAGTTGCACAGTCGCGTATATGGTGTTTTGAAGTAAAAGGAAGTGGGATAGACTCGGGAAAATGGGTCTGATCTGGTTCAGTCAATTACCAATTATCTTTTCTATTGTGATTGATGGTGATTATAGTCTGATGATGATATGTAGAAGTGATTTTGGCTCTCATAAGTTGCTAATAACTTGATGAATAACTAGTTGATAATGATGCCTTGATGATACTTACTGACAAATGCAATAATCAGATCTAATAGTAAACAGATGGAACAGGTTTAGGGGGAGCATATATTTCTAATGCATTTTTGGTATTATGCATGATGATACTTAAAGTTCTTTATTCACATAGTTTCTTTGATTCATATGACTCTTTTGATGATGGACATATACAGGTTGTTGATCTTGATGCTGCTGACAGATACTTATGGTACAGATCATATATGGTGCATGATAGTTGTTGATGACCATCATGATCTTGTTTAAATCATTGGTCTTTGTTATAAATTTCATGTATATCATTTGATGTAAAGGTCATGAAAATACCTTATTTGTAACCCCACTATGCATGGGAAGGATGATGTAATAATTTTTATTTCAGACATATATAAACATTTGGGATATCCCCACATGGTTGGGTAGATGAGTCAAATTTGGTGTATCCACACCTGGTTGGGTGGTTGATGTATGTATGAGTCATTGGTCTTAGGGAATTCATACTCACTTAGTTGAGTTATAGAGTCATGTTATTCTTTTGAAAAATATCTCTGTAGAATCTACATGTACTCAGGGGGAGCATGGGCAACATAATGTATATCAAATAGGGAGAATATTTTGGTTCGCCCTTTGCCCTTGATGTCAAAGGGGGAGAGTATATTGTTATTGTTGTCATCAAGTCCAAAGGGGGAGATTGTTGGAATTATGATACAAGTGTTTTCCTTGATGGAAACTCACATAGATAACAGTTCACAGTGCAACAAGTTAACAAAAAATGATAATCAGACTCCAGAGATTGAAGAAAAAGAGTGGCTTAAGAAGTATATGTTGGTTCACTTTGTCCAAGAAGCATATACATGTGGTCTCACAGAACAAAAAGACCATATACATATGCACGCACTTTCAAAGAAGGAAAAATGTGTATGGAATGGAAAATCAAGGTTTTGGTCCGAGGAATTAGTCTAAGGTATTTGGTCCAAGGTATTGGTCCTAAGTGGTTTTGGTCTAAGGTATTGAGAAAGGCATAAAACTATATAACGAGGAGAAGATCAAAGGGATAGGTGTGCAAGCATGAATATCTTATGAAGAGTGAGATCAAAAGAAAATATGCATGTTATTTCTGGTGCTTTGCTTGATTTGAACTAAGGATGAAACTTAGTGGTTGACGAGGGATGAGATCTAATGATGGATCCAGATCATAAGACCTGAAATGAATTATCATTATGTGGTTTGATCATAAATAGTCTAGATCTAAATGCTAACGCATGATTTACACTGTAAATGTTCTTACATGGGTATGCCTGAAGTCTAGAATAGTTGTGATGTTTTAAGTTAGTATTTTCATATTTTTACGCTGGTTCGATTTGATAAAAGCATGTATACACGTTGGTTCAACACATCGAAGTAGAATATAAATTATGAAATATGATGTTTGAAGTTGCAATTGGCTCTAGTTGTTGATGCAGAGTTTTGGCTTCTGCTTTGTGTTCTAGTGACTGTGTTCTGGTGACATTGTTCTGAATGTTCAAATTGACTGATTGTGATATGCTTCAGTGATGATGGGTTTTCAGTGATTGGTTGTATTACAGTGGTGATTGATTATGAGATTTAATGTTGTTGATGGGTCCAACGTGAAAATTTGATGAAACGGGGCCTTCAGATTGTGGTGTAGTGTTCCAGGAGTATCCAGTCAGAAAATTTATGAAACGTGGTCCCTAGAGAAAGAATTGAAGGTCACAGCCTTCTGTAGGCCGACGCCTGTGTGCTGGTAAAAATATTGGCTAGTATAAGAGCCAGGGGGTTGGAGCTCCCTTCCAATAGCAGCTGGAAAATGAGTGAAGGTTGGAGCTTTCTATAGGTCGACGCCTACATACTAGTAAACAGATCGGCTAGTACGAGCGCCAGGGGGTTCGAACTTCCTTCCAGTAGTAGCTGGAAAACAACTGAAGGTTGGAGCCTTTTGTAGGTCGGTGCCTATGTACTAGTAAACGGATTAGCTAGTATAAGAGCTAGGGGGTTGTAGCTCCCTTCTAGTAGAAGCTGGAGAACGAGAGAAGGTGGTAGCCTTCTGCAGGTGGGTGTTTGCATACTGGTATGAGTCTGCACCAGTACAAGATTGTAAATAGGTTTTTCTTATATTAAAACAAGACAGCAACAGGTGGGTTCTGTCCTGCATTAAGTTTCCACCTTAAATCTTGGTGTTCATGTGTGTTTCTTATGTGTGATGGTTTATTCTATTATTACTGCACGTGGTTACTGTTTATATGGTTAATGAAGTATTGGTGCACTGATTAAAGATCAACATATGATGAATTAACTGAATCATAAGTTTGTTGGATATATGTTGGTTGCTTTAAAGACAGTTGTGTGTACATGCGCATTACCTTCATTGAAGTAGCGTATATAAATTTGAGTATGAAAAAAAAAGGTTATTGATTTGATAAATAATGATTCACCCCCCTTCTCAGTATTATTTCCAACACATTGTTCGTGTTTCATAACAAAAAGAACTATTCTCATGTTTCATGTTATTGACATATATGTATTGATGACACAATACAAGTTCTCAAAACATAAGTATGTAACATTAAGCAATACAATCGCAGTAACAAGAATAATATCGAGTTTCAAATCTCAATCATAATGGTTATGACTGAAATAAATGAAAAGAATACAAATGTATAGAAGATCAGATGTTAAGCAATAAGAACTCTAAATTCTCAATGGGAATCGTTTGTATCAGTAATGGAAATGTTCAATGGCTCAGTTCATTGGCTCATTCACTGTGTTATTTTGAAATCTTCTATTTAACTACTTTCTTCTACATCCAACAAAAGTAAATGCATGAACCATATTATGAAAAGAGTGAACTGCAAAAGAAAATAAGGAAATGCATTTAGCAAGTAGACTATGTGACATTAGTAAAATTAACAAATCATGATGATTAGTAAACAAAAAATGAATATGCAAAGATTTAAGGACAGTTACAATTTGTGAAAGCATATACGCTAATTGTTTCACTAGCAGCTACTTTCTGAATGCATGACCTCTTAAACCAATGTCTTTAAATTAACTTGAATAAGTTATTTCATTAGTCCCATTGTAACCTCTAGCCTTGTGTGCTGATTGAATAATTTTTTTTCAATCTCCATCGCATCTTCTTGTAACTAGGCAGTTAACACAAATTTCCTATCATTAATACTGACAAAGCCAACAGACCATTTGCATATTTCTTCTGAAGTAAAATTATTTATATCATCAAATTGTTTCGCCAATGACTATTTCCTCTTATCCAATCCAAACGTAAGTATTTCTTTTATAATCAATTCACAATTTTGTATAGTGCATGGGTTGTCTAGATGTCAAACAATTTGCATCGCCTTTAGAAACACATCACTTTTCCTATTCTCTATGCTCTCACATTTAGAAATAATTATTTCTAGTGTACTGATTCTTTTGGACCGTCCAACTTTGATTTTCCCCATTCGATTAGCATTTGGCATTTCTCTATTTTTCTTTTCTAGATTAGACAAAAATTCAAGCCTTTGACTAAAATCATATAACTCATCATTAACAAAATGCTTGTCTTTGTTAATATTACATCTTACCAAATCAACAAATGAGTTGATTTCCTATGCTAACGTTAGCAGAACAAAAGTTGCTTGCCATACATGTTCAATGATTTCTAACCTCTGACATATATTACTGATAATATGACATTTGAATGCATTAACTAGTTTAGAGCTCCGAGAGATCCATGAAATGTGCTAGCAGTGGGAATTGCATATTGTTGAGTCTGTATTGCAACTAGACTCATTAACAAAGGAACCAGATTCAACACATTTTCCAGCATTTCTATTGTTTATTTTAGTACTAGGGTCTATGCTTTCCATTGCTCAATAGACACTGCAAGCGCATTCCCGATAGCTTCATGCAATGTCAAAACATTTGTGGTTGCAATTCCAAACATATGAAGATTCGTTTTTGTTGTATCAATAAAAATTCTACCATGCAGATTTACTTTTTCAATTTTCAATATTTTGTCTTCCATGTTATAGTTTTCATCTTGAAAGTGGCAAACTAATCATTGAAAATGGAAAAATCTTTGGAAATTTGCTTTATTATTATCTAATTTTTGTTCAAAGCACTACTGACCCAATCAGGTAGAGGAGTTTGAATCTCTTCGTTGATAGCTTCTTGATTGCTTCTTGTTTACAGGGGTATTTTGCACTTTTCCAATTCTGTCATGTGCATTTTCTTTGGAATAAACATTCAACCAGGCTCCTTGTCATCTCCGACAGTTGATAGCTAACTTTGAATCAATTGTGTAGCTTCAATATCTTTGTGTTTTCTTTCACTTGAAGATGAAGCCAAAGAATTTTTGGATATACAAACAAAATATTGCACAAGTTTTCCACTTATTTGTTTACATGTTACTTTAGTGTTAATACTTGCTTCTTTACCAATTTCTCTAATAGTAATTATCCTTATTGATTATTGATTGGAGCATTGTGACTCTTTTCGCTTTCACATACAACTTTTGTCAACAAGCTCTCACATTTGGTGGCACCTAGATGTGTGATAAATAGGCCTTCTGGATTAACATCTCGCCAACCTTTAGTCTCTTTTAATTAAAACAATGCAAATACTTCACAAAATATGGAAGATGGCTTCCATTATTCATGGTTACTTTGCCAATGGTAAATGGAAAAGAAATAAATTGTTTCTTATTTTTTTGTTTAAATTTAACTTGTCAATCATAGTTTTGTCTACACACTTCGGCAACAAAATACCTATCCATAACAATTGTTGGAAGAAACAGTGGTTTACTACGAGGAAAACTTGTGCTTCACCAGATATTCAATGGGGATTTTTTCTAGTTATCATGTAAATAACTTTCTTTACAAAAATATCTTGAATTAGACAAAAAATTGAAATAACTTCTTGCTTCAAAAATATGGGATAACGGAACTTCATCAGTTCTTTGTCAAAACTGAAATTAAGGTTATGTGGAAACTTATCAAAAGTATGACTCGACACAAGGTTTGTTATCAGATACGCCATCATGAAAGACCAACCACTCTTGAACAAATTTACTAATTGAAAAACCATTCATTTGAAATAAGATCAACCTAGTTGAATACACATTTATCTTTTATGAATAATGGAGCACATAGAGAATGTATGTTGGGACATTGGTCGTAGTTTCTTGGCCCATTAAACATGAGTGCAATAAATAGAACTCTCTAAACAGTTCTCTAAACAAAGTAATATCTAGAAAGGAAATACCAGAAGGAACCTCAGAAGCTAGTGAAACAAACTCTTGTATGATTTTCAAGGCACCTACTTGTGATTATAAACAATCATTTACTTTTGACAGATCTAAGCGCATATCCAGAATTGGTAGCTTCAATTTATGCTTGAATGTCTCTGAAGTCAAAGAAATATGAGTGTCTTTGACTAGTAGCCTAATTGGTTTTGTTGCTAAATCAAATTTCTCTATGCATAAATAAATGATTTCTCTGAAATAAAATACTTTTAGAATGCATGCAACATTCGCTAATCTGGTAGACAAATATTATCACTGCTCTTCTCTCGCACAGAAAGATTCAAATATCATTAATACGCAGTCAACCAGTGAAAGCTTTGATTTGTGACTGCAAGTGAGTTAATAGTATCAATGCAAATAGTTTATTTCCTTGCCCTCGAAGCCATTTATGATTTGTACTTTTGAAGTATTCTATCAACCAACAACATTTTCAATGTGATTTAGGTATAGATCATCGATATGATAAACAACCACCACTTGTTATTACTCTACCTGTGAAATCCCTTCTACAAAACACTTCTAATATATAGCAATTCAATATAGAAAAATCTACATTTAAAAAAAAAAAAAAATCGCATAATATTTGACACGCTTCTTAGAAAACCAGGGTTTTTTGGAAAATCATATTACAATTGTCAAACTACAAGATTTTCGGTATTTTTGTTGGAAAATCATATTACAATTGTCAAACTGCAAGATTTTCGATATTAGAGTAATTGTTGATAGTACCAAAAAAATTTCCTTTTTCGTTTCCACTATATGTTACTATTCTGCATGTGAAATTTGTTTGACATAACATTTTCAATAAATAAAAATTAAAAAACAACAAAGAAGACATTTATGAGAAATAGAAAAAATAGTTTTAAAAAAATCTTGAAATTCATAAACCAGTTACTCCATGTATGAAACAAACTGAATGTGAATGTTTTCTAATAATGATAGTTAACTCACAATTTGTCAACAATCGCGTCCACTACTATATCGATTTTTGTTTAGAGGTAATAGAATTTTGTTCTCGGTTACGTGTTGATTCATCCATTCACTAAAAGGGTATGAAATTGTTAATGTCATTATGCTGTGTACGGAAATGAGGAAACCACACTCCACATAATGAAAAAATTATTTTTCCTTCTTCTTCTTCGTCTTTCTTCCGCTTTTACATAACACAATTTTGTAATTCTATATTTTTCATATACATCATGTGTCTTTTGCATTTACTATAATCACCAATGAAACTTTAGCCACAACATTATTATTAATTGTTTTTTGCAATTGATAAAAAATTATTACTAAATAATGTTATTTAATTTAGTTTTATTGTTTTTATGTTTATTGTTGTTTAATAAAATATTTCATTGCGCGGAAATAGCTTTGTATGCACAATATAAGCCTTATTATGAGCTTAACGCAATAAAAGCTCCGCACAATGAAACAAGATTCTATATATAGCATGAGTTGTATAAATAATTACTTCTTCGCATAGCCTCCGCACAAGCATAACTACTTCTGCACAACTGCCTCCATATCCAATAACGCTTTATAAATATTCATTTACAATTGACTATTGTAACTTTTATTATTTACAATATAAGCTTTAATATGGGTTTTGGACAATAAAATCTCCCCACAATAAAACAGGTTTCTATATTCGGTAGGAATTGTTTAAATACTTATTTTTTTTAAGGTAAACAAATTGTATATGTCTATAACCAAATTACTTAGAAAGACTAGTTCACAATTGACTATTCCAAAACGAAATATAGATTTCTTTCACAATGCTTTGAAAAGCCAAATCTCATAGTTCAATGTATTATAATTATTATTTATTATTATCATCATATGTTGTTATGGGTAGCTTTTACTCCAGGAAGCTTTCTCTGCATAATGAAAACTCTCATTCTAATCACGACAAAATGAAAAATTTGTATAATGAAACACTGATGTGTGTGATTCTCACTTTTGTACATGCATTCATAAATAAATACAATTGGAACATAATAACCATGCTTTCTAGCCGATAAACCTTCAACAATTATCAACATAGTTATAGCAAGTGTAATTGTATTCAAATTCAAATTCTAGTCACAACAAATGAAACGGATACAAGTTTAAATGTAAAACATTATCTAAGAATTATTGGTATAACACATACAAATTTTCAGTATTAGAACAGAGTAAACATAAATTTATTTTAATTATCATTCATTACAGAACATTAGCTAATATATAAAAGCTCAAAGCAAAAATTGGAAAAGAGGGGTTTAATTACTATTTTTTGTACAATGTTTGAGAACCCAGGTCCATACAACATCCCATGTCAAAAGTTATCTCACGACTGTTTAAATAATTAGTAAACACATTGAGAGATAGAAAACACAGCAATTGGAATTCAAATAAACTATGATTACGGAGCCATGGTCCAAAAAATAGCCTTTGTTTTCTAAAACATCTATGAAAATGTTGATACTTCAATCACAAAGATAAATGAATTTGTTCCAATTAAAACTATGATTGCAATTCCATTGATTGTAATCTCTAAAAGTCATTTGCAACAAGTAACAAGAAACTGCATTAAGAAATTAGACTACCATCATAACGCACACATAAGATTTAAATAGTAAAATTCTTTGATGAGAAAAACAAATATTGCAATGTATTAAAATACTTACAATATGCAAAAGCACATTTTGATATTCTTCAACCCTCAAATATATCTTGCAATCAAACTTCTTGCAACAAATTCCTTCGCTTTATCTTCAATGATTTCTTTCATCGGAGCAATGGTAATGTCCTACTTAACACGTTCATTGAATATCTCCTCCTCAATTTATTTTGCTTCTTCTTGCAATTGAAAAATCGAGGTAGAGTACTCTTTGTTGACACTAACAAAAGTAATTATCCATTTGCTACTTTATTCTGCAGTAAAATAATTTATATCATCGAACTTTGTTTCCTATGATTGTTTCAGCTTTTCCAAATCATCCATCAACTTCTCCTTTGCAATTAATCCATATTTATATGTAATACACAGACCATTTTAAATCCTAAAAAATCACCACCTCCTTGAGATACGCATCTTCTCTTCAATTTTCTATGTCTCCACATTCATAAATAATGTCTTCCAATGTTATGATTTTCCCATACCATGTAGCCTTGATATTCCTTATCCGATCAGCATCAGGTAGCCCTTGTTTATATTTTTCTAGTTTGGATAGTGAATCAAGTTTCTGACTAAAAGTTAATAGATCATTACCTATGAATTCCCTATCTCCCTCCAACTCATTTTTGACCAATTCGATAGAAGACGTAGTTCTTTGCTTTAAATGTCATAGATTGAAAGTAACTTGCCATGCAGATTCAATGATCCACAATCTTTTAGATATATTACTAATGATATATGATTTCCCTGCACTTAGAATATTGATAGGTTTCTAAAATCTATTAAATCTACCACGACTAAAAATTTCCAATAGAAATCTTCATATCGCTAGTGGAGTCTTCAACAAAGGACCTGGGATCAGGGTATCTTCTAGCTCTTTTATTTTGTCCTTCAACTTCAGATTTTTTGCCTGCCATCGACCATCAAAATTCACAAGCGCTTCACCACCAACCTAATGAAATTTCATCAGCCCTGGCATTGCAACTGAAGACAAATTAACATTTATTTTTTCCTGATTAACAACCTTTATGTTGGAAATTTGTATACTTTCAATCTTCAATCTCTTATTAATCTTGTCATAATTTGCATATTGTAATGTGACAAAATGGTCATCGAAAGTAATGTCCTCTTCAGAATTTCCTCCATTATTCTCTAATTTTCTTTCAAACAAGTACTAACCCAATCAGATAGTACAATGTTATCAACTTCCATGTCCACAACTTCTTCAATTCTCTCTGTTTCAGGCACACTCTTGGATCTAAATGATTCAACCATGTGAGCTCTTTCTGGAGTTACTTTGCGAAGAGTTTGTTCATCATTCCCACCACCTGATAACATATCGACAAACAATTTTTTGGTTCTAGTAGTTATTTTCCTTCTTTTTCTAGTAGATGAAGTCGCACCAGTATTGCGCATGCAAGATTAAGATTTCCCTGCAGGGTTTGATCTCTTTGCTTAAATCTTTCTCCCATCCTGATGATCTCTTTTCTAGCAATCTATTCAGCATCTACTAGCATTTTTTAATCTTTCGTTGATACACTGTGACTTTCCTCACTCTCCTCTCTACTTCTTGGAGACAAGTTTTTGTACCTCATAGACTCAAGTTGTTCCATGAAAACTCTTCCTCTATCAAAGCCTTTAAAATCTTCAGCTTCACTTAAGTCGAAAGCATCCAAATTCTTTGCAAAAACAATAGTGTGACATGTATTCTTCACAATCCTTTTTCCAACTGTAAATGGAATATATATATATGTGTGTGTGTGTGTGTGTTCAAATATGGATAGCCAACGATGATATTGCATGTAGACTTCAGCAACAAAATACCTATCTAGAACAAACACTAGCAAAATTAATGACCTATCTTCAAAACCATAAATTCGTATAACCATATTTCTTTCTCTTTCCCCATATTCCCCTTCGCTAGATAGGAAATCCACAACCTCTATAGATATTCGAGAAGGCGTTTGTCCAGTTACCATGCAATTCACTTGCCTCACAAACACATCCTAAATTAAACAAAAATTTAGGTAAGCTTCGTGCTTTCACAATATATGATATTAGAACTAGATTGGTTCCTCACGAAACGTGAATATAGAATCATAGGGTAAAATGTCAAATGCATGCCTTGACACGAGAAGTTTTATTAGATATGCCATCATAAAGAAGCCATTGTTCTTGGGTAATCTATGTAACTGAATAGCTAATTCATTCAAAATTACATGAGCCCAATTGAAAATATAATTTTTTTGTATGTCTAATAAAGCACATAGAAAATGAATTTCGAGACATGTGATGTACTTTCTAGCCCTACTACATGAGCAAAGAGCCAAAAGAAATCCATAAACAGTTGCCTAAACAAAGAAATATCTACAAGAGAAATATTGGAAGGAACCTCAAAAGTTGCACAAATGAATTCCCACACAATGTCAATTCCACGCCATTTTTCCTCCAGGAAACTATCCTCCATTGGTCCCAATTCATCTATCATAGTTGACTGCCATTCTTTGGTATTGGACTTCCATGATAACAACCGCTAGTTCTCAACTGCAAGATTCTCTGCTGCTTCTTTGTAGCAATTTCTCTTCTTATTGTAACATTCTCATTTAGAAAATTCTTTGAGTTATCCTTTGCCACTATAGTGAATGCAACATTCGTTGTCGTAACTGTTCTCAAATTTCTTATAATTTTGGAGGTGATTACCTTTTCTGTCACTACTGAGGCTAGATCTTAAGAATAATTAGGAAAGTACTTATGCCTTTGCTACATGATCCTCTTCTCTAGCTGATTAAATGCTACACTGCAAAAATTTGACTCTATCTGCTAGTGGAGGTGTAATCCCCATCTCTTCGAATGGAATATTTCCTCATGTGAGTGATTGTTCACCTAGAATACTAGGTTCAACATCCCTGGGCTGGATGGTGTCTTCTTCCTCATACTTCTCCTCCTCCAGTTCATGAATCAAATGTTCTTCTTCTAGCCTCTGCGTTGCTTCCTCCTCTTGAGATCCCTTTGTTGTTCTTCCTCTATCTGTCTACTCTCTTCTTCTTTTACGAGTTGCTTCTCAAGAAACTCATCTTGCTTCTTGCTCTCCTCTTTTTCTTCTCCTTCTCTCCTCTTTGGTTCTGTTTGTGTAGATCCTATGTTTAAAGGATTGAATTTCCATTTCCTACTGCTCTCACCTGATGAGTACTTGATCTTTTTCCCAGGAGCTAACTTATTTACTTTAGGCATTGTTTCCTCCTCTTGTTCCTTCTCTAGCAAGTCTTGATATGGTGCATCGTGAGGTGAACTGGTGTTCATGGTTAGATGTGTCTTCATTCTGTCATTGTGCCATTTCTTTATATTTTCATCCTTTGGTCAACATATTGATGAATACCTTTTATTATGTCTAATCCTTTCACAATGTTGCCTAAAAATTCGCCTAGGATCATATCCATGGAAATCATTGGTGGCGAAGTGTAGACAGCTCAACTCTTTAGTTTTGGATGCCAATGTCTTATGAATCTTCATAAACACAATCCTCAATGGAAATATGGTACAAGGGGCTATCTTCCTCCTGTGAAGGGTTCCTGACAGACCCTTGTCCAACTGATTTTCCACCTCCTACATGACCACCATGTTTTTCACATATTGTAGCATAAGATGACGGGTAGTTTGACATTCAAAGCATCTGATGTAAGTTCCATTGGGGGCTGCAATATCTTGAAGAGACTCCTTCACTTGATCTATCATGCATGGTGGATCAGTCTCAAATTTCAGGTGAAATATGGCTGCGACGAAGTGTTCGTCCAATCTATCGTACGTGCCTTTGAAGCTTCCTTCTGATAACACCTTGTAGTGGACATAAACTGGGAACTTCTCTTTAGGAGTCTAGTTCTAATACAACTTTGTGAATGCATATCGTGCACATATACCATCTAAGATATATGCAGAAATGTAAAATTATGGAGTTTGATTTTCTTGCAAAGATGCTTTTGACCCGCCCCACTTATCACTATAACTCAAATGATAAAATATCTACCCAATTAAAAGCTTTTCCACAGTTCACCACCAGATTGAGAGTATATATCCAGTAATACCTCAATGATATTTTTCCCAAACATCTGACAATACATAGCTATCAAATATTGATACATCTCTCAATATCTTTGTCGGATAAACTATTGTTGGGTGGTGGCGAAACTTGGTGGGTTCTAGACACCATTTTCTTGATAACATTGGTCATGTTAAGGTTAGCCCATTTTGTGTAAAATGTATCGTTTGCATATTAATTGGGCTTTCTCATCTTATAATACATTTGCGTATCCTCATAATAATAGGTGGTGAGGTGTCCACCACTTTCATTGCATAGCACAAGGTGTGAGTCATCCATATGTGTAATTATCCATTCTATGGCTTCAACACATGGCATGACTGGGTATTTGCATGCAATCTTGTGTATCCTAGACTTCTTGATGTTTATATATGCATGCACATCTTATAAGTCCTTGGGAAATGTCTCCTACATGAATGTGTTTTAGATCTTTCTCCAGGTAACCTCTATCGTCTTATCAATAAAACACCGAGTGTCTATATATATAGGAATATTATACTTTGTAACTTCAAGCAGCTCATAATCGCTTGCCCTTAAGAGTTATTTAGAGGCTACTTTGCACATGTCTCCAACACATGACAACATAGTAGTAACACTTGTAGCACAAACCCTTGTTTGTGGAATCACACTCATAACAACAAGATTAGCTTGAAACAACTAACTATGCAACAATATTTGTTAATCATGTTGAAATATTCACCATGAATGATACAACATAAAAAACTATGAAATACAACAAAAAATAACTTGCATGCAATCAAAATTACACATGCAAACTAGGATGGTTCATTCTCAAAGCACGAAGATACATGCATGGTCATTTGGGGATTTGTAGTGCGCTAGTGCGCTCATGAAAGAGGAAAAAATCGGCCAGGGTGCACTATAACACCTTAAAGGGTTGAAGGAGTAAGAAAATATGGCTTCAGGTCTTCCCCATGTGCCCTGGGAGATAAGGAGGGTGCACTATCACACTTTGAACTGACGAAGGATGAGGAAAAGGGAGCTTCAAGTCTTCAAAGTGTGTCTATGTGTTCAAGACAAAGGAGGGTGCACTGTCACATGTTGAAGGGGTGAATGATGAGACTTTGTTCCTTCGTGATGCACCCATGCACCCTAAGGAAAAAAGGGCACATTGTAGCACTCTGAAGGGTCGAAGGGAAAATCTTTGTGCCTTTTATGATGTGCGCATGTGCCTAGGAAGAAAACTGAGTTGAATAGGGCACAATTTTCGAGACTGAACGTGCTTCAAGCTTAGGGAGTGTGCTTTGCCTTAAAAGAGCCCAGAAACAAGTACAAAAAGTAGAATTCGATGCTAATATAGGATAGGAATGATCTGCAAGGCTATATAAGTTGTTGTCGCATGCATGGTGGAAGATGAAGAGTTTCAGGAATGTGAAATGTTTCTTGCATGCAATAAAATGAACACTTGAAAGATGAAGATCTAGCTAAAAAGCTAGCAAACACACTGCAAAACAAGAAATCGACAACAAACAAAGCAAGTTTTGATAGTGAAATGATAAAAAGCAGTAAAGATTTGAGCATGCAAACTTTCTTTTTGCACTGGTTGATGAAGGGCTTGATGATTTCCAGTTGTTCGCTCAGATGAAATGATGATGAAGGAATGATTAGATGATTTTATTTAAAGAGATCAACATGAAAACTAACTCATGCATGAGTGGCACTTGTCGTTATATGAAAATATCATTTAAGGAGTTAAGGTGGTTCCTATTTTCTAGGAGTGCACCGTCATGCAATAAGTTGGATCATCCATGGAATTGGATAGGGCGCAAGTCTTCGTCACGAGGGAGTGCACATAGGTAGGGCACACTTGCTCAGTGTGAAGAAGTGCGTCCAATTAGGGAGCACATTCGAAGCATGAAGAGAGCGCGCTCACCTCAAATGCAAGACTTCGTCAACTCAAAGTGCACTTTTGCTTTTGTGAGATATTTTCTTTCCGTTTTCTTTCTTTTTATGCTTTTGTGTACTTTTTGAGTGTGTGCATGGATAGAAGGCAAGCTTCTAAGTCAAGAAATACTGTGAGTTCACCAAAACCACAACTTACTAAATCAAACACTTTTAATGGTTAAGTGAAGATGCTTGAGACACATCAACTTGGAGGAATTGACACTAGGAGAAAACATTCAAATAAAAAATCAAACCACATGAAAGCACATGGGAGCTTGAAACGATAGTTATAATAGGCTCCAAAATCGAGATAGGAAAAAAAATTGGAGTGTCATTGCAGCAAAAACAATTTGTTGGTGTCCTAAGAAGCACAAAGGGGTGGGACTCTCCTCCATTGAAGGAAAATATGCTAGTTTATTTCATGCATGGAAGCATATTTCTTGGATGTGAATGTTAGTGAGCTAAATCTTGCTCGACATCATACTTTTTCCTAATTTTATGAAAATTAGAGTAATATTGACATTAATGGTTATGTAGTGAAGAATCAAAAGTTCAAACGCATTATTATTTGGACGAAATACATTCAACCTTCCATGCTTAGGGAAAATTTATGTTATCCTTTTTTCCCTCTCCATATTATCTCACATGTCCCACCTTCACTCAATATGTGGATGACAAGTATTGGTGTATGTGAGTTTCCATTATACGGGGAAACATCATGTGATATAATATCATCTCACATGGCTCTTTATTCAAAATTGAGGTGGGGGTTGCTGGGGGGTGATTTGGGAAAATGTGTGCAATGTCCACTTGTGGATGTATGTTAGTGAATTGTGTGGGCTAACCTTTGGGTAAATAAACTCATGTATTTTATTTTAGGGTAACTTTGGTATAAATTTTTCTTTGGGATAATGCCTTAATCATAGTATAGTGGTGTAAAACATCACCTCCCTTATTTGTAAAATCATTTAATTCAAGTGTATTGATACATTCTTTTGCTTAAGGTATTTTATACTATTTTTCTCTACATGTAGTGGCACTCTTGGTGATCATTAAATTATCTTATATAGTCATCAAATGTGAACATATTCTTGTGATCTATGATAAGTGTTGTTACATTTCTACAATTTATTCTTATCATGTTAGGATTTGTTAAAATTATCACCATAGGTTTACTATCTCTTATGAATTTAATTTTTATATATATATATATATATATATATATATATATAATATATATATATATATATATATATATATATAATATATATATAATATATATATATATATATATATATATTATATATAATATATGCAATGATTTATTATTATTATTATTAAGTAACAAATTTAAACATACTTTATGTATGTTACACATGCATGATTTTTTTCATATGCACTCTTATATGTGAGTGGCCTCAAGGGTTTCCACCTCTTAGCCTCAAGTAATATCATGAAGATCTACTATAAATTTTGGAAAAGACCCCATATATTTCATTAAATCAAACTCTCAATCAAGTGATTTTTCAATCCCTCAATAAAGGATTGAAGAAAACACCAACTCTTAATCAAAACAACTCTAGACTGAGATTTTAGGACCTAAAATATCTAGTAAACCATTTGTCAACCAAGAGTTTGAGAGTTAAAAACACATCAAATTTGGGTCAAAGAGTTAGATTTCAAACACTATGTCAAGATGTATATCTCAATCAAAAGTGTCAAATCAACACAAATAATATCACTTCCTACATTTTTAAAATGAAATTTCAACTTCCATAGGTGCAAACACTTCCAAATTTACAAAAACACAATCAAACCTTCAACCATCAAGTTCTTTGTTAGATCTATTTTCTATTTATATATGTTGTTTTGATATTTATTATGATTATTTATTTTATTAAACTTTACAAACACAAAAGAAATATTAATTAAAATAGACAACAAAAAGTTATATATACAGAGTTATAGTAAAAAAGCATTAGCAAAAATAATGGTTCCATCCCATAGTGTTCTATCCGAAAAGACAACTTTTTATTACTTGTTTTCTAGTATTATAATGATGCATACAAAAGGTGCTAAATAATAAGTTAAATTTTTAATTAATTTAATAAAAAATCAATTAAAAATATTATCTATGATTACATAAATATTGAAAAATATATTTCAATTAAAACATAAATTTGAGATATTAAATCATAATAAGTTTTTTTGAAAAATAGGCAAAATGGTAGCAAGGTGTTCTACAAATTTTCATTTTTCTCCATAGCTAGAAATTCTCAAGGTAAACAAGAGTTTTGTATTTTAAAAAACTATAAATTTTACATTTTTCATTTCTAAAAATCAACCTAGCATTTGACACATGTTCATGCATTTAACTCCATTTTCTATTCGTTTCATCTCTTTTGAAGAAGATTTGATGAATCTCAAATTTTGGGGTCTTAGAACCTTTTACAGTAGCTTTTGGAGTTAACCACTACTATTCTTGATGTTCTTAAAATATATAGTCCATTTCAATATCTCCAACACATATTTCTACTTGTAGTTATAAGCTATTATTGAATACTTATAGATTGAGGAAGATTCCCTCCCAATTCAAGGATTGGGTGCACTTCCATGACAATTTTCCCTACATATCACTATCTTGATTATAAACCACTTTCTTCTCTTGTTTCTTTTGGTTCTTATGGCTCTCCATAAAACCACCATCAAATTAGGAAATTCAAGACTTCAACATTTCTCAAGTCTTGGACGAATAAATGCAAAAGGAAAAAACAATATTGCTAAAAACCCTCACTACTCAACAATTAACCCCTAATTGGCATTGGTAGAGACATCAAGGATTTAATTCATAGGAGATTCTACCTCTCAAGATAAAAGGATGCCTTTATAGTAAAATGGCTACAACTTTGATAAATCCCAATATGGGTTCATCCAATAGTTTATTGACATCTTCAACAAAATGTTCATTAAGATCAAGGTAAGATACTATGAACAATTTATTTGCGCTAAATTAATTTCTAGGTTATTTCTACATTTTAAGAACTTAAACTATTCTTTAGTACTTCCCTAGAGCATGCCATCCAACCCACTTCCAAAATAAAGGGGAAGTTACATAAAAAAAATCATGTCAATGAAAAGAAGTTAGAATCCTCTTCTCAACCCTTATCATTTCCAAGGGACAACACAATGGTAGTGGAAAAAAATCGAGGCTCTTTAGCACAACCTCTACCACAAGGAAATAAAAGAAGAAAATGAAGTTCTCTGATGACAAAAGATATGGACATTTTTATGAGTGCAAGGTTCTTTGCGACAATACCACTATAAATGTGCAAGTCGATATTTCTAAACAAAAATTGTGTTCCGAAGATTCTAATATATGTCCCCAACCCATTGACAACATAATCAAACATGTCTCTCATGGTTAATAACTACATGGAGGAATTCATGTTTGTTCAAAATTTCCATATCAAGATCAATTGGTTTCTCTCATCATGGATAATAAAAACTAAAAGAATCTAGTTTCTCAACTATTTGTAGTGCAATGGTAATTCCCAATCACCCCTCACCTAGAGCCATATTGTCCTACATTGGTTAATGAATTTATACAACCTACTCTCATCATTCGAAAGTGATCCATCTCATTTCCATTAAATCCTTTTGTAACATAGTGGAGTGTGATATCACTACTCTTAGTTGCTATGATTTGATTTTGAGTACATCATACTATTGTGACAAACAAGCATAATATGATGGCTACTTCAACACCTATTACAAGAAATATAAACTCCCTCCACTTCTACTATCATGCCTATACAGATTGGCACACCAATTTTTAAAAATGTACTCTTAATTTTTTATTATTATATATATGTGCATTTTCCTCCAATCCAACAAAGACAATGAAGGAAATATACATCCCTTTGATATACTAAGGACCATTGATTCATACATGTATTTTAAGAACCTAAGGTTCCACCTCCTCTTTGAATCACATGCTAATGTATTGAGTTGGTTCCTGGTTCTTCTTTGTCAAATTTCCTTGTATGCTTGACCTCCCCTGAGAAGAGTCCAAGGATCGAACAACAAAGAAAATGATCCTTGGAGGATGGAAATATCATGCCTAGAACATCCAATTATGGATTTTGGCTTAGGTGATTGCCGAGAAGGAGCACCAATAGTTGTGCCTTTGCCTAAATTACATGGCCTTTCACAAGATCATTGTTAGAACCACTACTAATTGCCTCAAATTGATGATCTTTTGATATTTTAATGGGGGTAGGTGTTGATATTTGTAGTTTGGGAGGTACTCCAAAGCCTAGGATATAGGGTTATGGAGGAATTAGCACCAAAAAAGGGATTTGTGGATTAAGAATCCAAGAAGTGGGGTTTTCACCCAAGTTTTTGGGTGGAAAACCATGCATGGTTTTGTCGATTTGACACTTGGAAATGATGGAGCACCCTTAAAGGATCAAGGGGCTACAAATACAAACAAGAGACGATTTATAGTTTGTAAGTTATTAAGTTTTTTTATGTTTCATGTGGGCTAAATGGATAGAAAGACAAGTCAACCTTACTTGAGATAACCCTAGAAGAGGGCTAGCCATTACTCCTAAGGAAGCATATAAATAGGGAAGAGGAGGAGCCTCATTCCAAATCCAATCAAGGTATTCATTCCTCATGTGAAGACTGAGATGGAGGCCGAATTTCCTAAGATAGTCACAAACCTAAGAAGCTCAAGCTAAGGAGAGAATAGGATGATTTTGAGGTTATTTCTTCTGAGTATTTGGGATGCGTTTTGGGCAAGTAGATGTAGAGAAGGAAAGGATGTTTTGTAGGTGAACATGACAAAGTTTTTTAGGGCAATTATGGGCATAAAAACAATGATAATTTCTATGTAGCAGGTTGAGAAATTTTGTTGTGATTGTAGGTGGTTGGAAGCCCTATTTAGGGAGGCTGAATAGTCTAGGAGATTGCTTAGACTAGGACACATTCATTTTCAGAAAGAGAGCAGAGGATAAGGGTTTGTGGGTGAGGATTTTTTGTGTTTTGTGCAGGTGCAAGATGCCTTAGATAGGGCTGAGTTCCATAGTGAAGTCTTGCTCAAATCCAAAGTGTTTTAGAGAGCATAAGAAGATGTCTTCTAGGAGAGCATGGTGCAGGATTGGTGTCCTAGTTTGTACAATGTTGTTCATGCATCTAAAGGTCTTTTTTGGAGGGTAACAGCCAGGTGTCCTTGAAGCCCTAGATCAGCTTGTTGAGAAGGAATTTGATAGCTATAACAAGGGAAGAGGAAGTGAAGCATAAGGGTTTGTTTCTTGGAGGAATAAGGGCATCCAAGTAGGCTTATGAATCAACCCTACCTTAACTGTTAGAGAAGGATATTTGACATTAATAGTGGGCAACCTTCATGCTCTAAGATTGTCTTCATTGTAGCATCACATGAAATTGGCGATAGTGGGAAGAAGTACCAAAGTGTTGAGGAGCAACAATGGGAAATCTAGGAGTTGTTTAGAAGTTTCTTTGATCCTAATTTGATGATGATGATGTCTTGATGCTTGTTGCTGATATATGCATGATCAGATCTAACAGTAAACAGATGGCACTTGTTGAGGGGGAGCACATGCCTTTAACAAAGCATTGTTGGCATTATGGTTAATAGTCCTTGTTGATGATACTTATATGGCTAAATGATATATTTTGCTATGATGTGGTTATGAGTTGTCCATGATAAAATCTCATATGATTCTTGGGGTTCAGATCATATTTGTGGATTGATGGTGCATATATGATGCTTACATGATGATTTTCATAAGGATAAGGAGAAGTACAAAGCTTGAATACACAACGTCATTACTTGATGAAGTCTCTCATATGATGCTGTCATCATATGCATGAAATACTATTATGATGCAGGATTCATATAGTACTTGGTGATCATGTGGATGAAGATTGTTGATGTTGATGATATAAAGAAACCTTGACAAAATCTTGAGCTCTAGATACATAATGCTGGATACATGGAGTTGCATTATTGAAGATATGCTGATATAATGATTCTCACATATGTTGATTGATGGTTATTAGATGAGGGATATTCCCGTGTAATGTTACATGGATGGTCATGCAGATCTTGATAACGATGACTATGGTGTTTTTCACATATGATATAATGTGAATAATTTATGATGTTGTTCAAAAGGATGAATTGATTTCTATATGCAAACATACCTTGGTACAGGACATTTACAGGTTGCCGATCTGGAAATAGTTGTACGCGAGTTTAATAAGGAGTATCTACGTATATATGCCTGTTTCTGTGGATACAGTCACATATATTCTAATATAAATGAAATCAGTGGGCCAGACTTAGGGTGAGAAGAGTCTGATATGGAGATGACAGAGACCAACTGGCACATCTTCAGGGGGAGCAAATAAACTTCTAATAATGCATTTTTGGCATTACCTTAGAAGCTCTTGGTTCATATACAGAAGCTGTTTTTGGGTTCAGGTAGATCAAGTACAAAAGGAGAACAGAAGATCATGTTTGCTGAGCTGAAAAGTGTTTAACAAAGGCTACTGATATTAGTCATTGGTGACTTTCATAAGTCTTGCTTTTGATATTTGGTCTCTATGACTTGTATTTCTTTTATTATCAAGGTCATGTAACGGCCTATGTTGGTTTCCCCACTATACCTGGGATGGATGATGTAATGTTCTTGTTCTATCATGTGTAAACTTTTGATGTATCCCCACTTGGTTGGGTAGATGAGTCAAGTCCCACTTGGTTGGGTGATGGATGTATGTATTGAGTCTTTTGGTGATAGGAAGGTCTTGTATGATGCATAAGTCTTGGTTCTTCTTGAAGAACATCTTTTTGTAGATCTTGCCCACAGTCAGGGGGAGCATGGTCAACACAGCAGGACAGAGCTTTCAACATGTAGCATAGATAGATTGGTACACCTTGGCATATACAAAGGGGGAGCTCATTCAGAGACTTCAGCAGGTACTCAGGGGGAGTATCAACAGTAGAATGCTTATCTTGGAAAGAGAATATCTTGGTACGCCCTTTGCCCTTGATGTCAAAGGGGGAGAGTGATTTGGTGTTGTTGCCATCA